>DVXP01002550.1:0-12561 GCA_018235645.1 Junonia grisea | reverse complement strand
CCACGCCAGCACTCCAATAAGATAATAAGTAAATGTATGTTCCGGTAAATCTGTACCTGAATAACAAATATAGAACAGATGTTGATAAATTTTATGACTTTTTTTTTGAATGTGAAATTGTAAAATTAAAGATAAAGAAGGTATAAGAGAAAATTTTAGATGGTACAATTGTATGTGTAAATTTTTGGGTAATATGCTAACGATGGCGTTTACATCACGTTCTGTAATTTCCAGGCCAGGAAATTAAACGTTCACTGAAAATTGTCAACAACATGTTTCGTCAAGTTTTATACATGTGGCTGAATTTCAACATTCTTGCCTAACAGTTTTAAATGCTTTAAATGTTTCGCTGCAGGGAATCTAAGCTTATATACTCCAATATTAAGTGATTTAATTTGATTGTTGTATCAAAAGTTGCAGTGTATCCATTAACCATAATCAATAATTTATTAAAAATATTGCCTGTATATTTGTTGTTATATAGATACATTATAATAAAATATAAGGTTCATTTTCACCGTGAAGTAAAGGTTACAACTATTTCTGTGTCCATTAGCGAAATAATAAAAACTCTGATAAGAATAGGTACATTTATAATTTAATGTCAGTATAGAATTAATGTTCATAAAATGAGAAAAAAATCTATTTTTATTGGTTAAGCCTGTAAATGTGATGTTGTATTTATAATACAGACGGTAACTAAGCTCATATATTATTATAATTTAGGACGCCCACCATTTTGTTTGGGCGTGCTTTCAATCAGAAAATCCGTATAATACTGTCCGTTCTATTTATTGGGGAATATTGGGAGAGCAATTAGAACGCGCCTTTAAAGGGCACAATACTAATTCCATTTCATATTTTCTAATGCCAGGATAATACTTTTATTATATCCGGACAAATGTTAACCCTTAGCTGGTATCGTTAATTTTACTACGAACACTTTAGTTTTTATTTTAAGAACTACGAAAATATACATTAGTTAAAAATAATAGTTTTTTTTTATTATAGTAATATTTTTATCCCGATTAAAAATCTACAAAATCGTCTATAATTTCTGATTTGTTTTAGTATATAAGCAAAATTAGTTAAGTATAATTACCTAAATAAAAACTGATGGTATTTAAAAATCAAATTTATTGTTTATCTTTAATAGTTTTCAATAAAATTTCAAATATGTATTTGCATCCGTAAAGGTAGTTTAAGTTAGTGCGCGCGCGAGCCTTTAAGCGTACAACACCATTGAGATCATTAAGGGTTACGTAAAAATGTTAAGAAAACTGTGTTTAATTAATGTAGTTTTTCGAAACTAGATAAAAAAATACTCGTAAGTATTTTTACGATACGAGCCCCTTCATATTATTACTTCAACTATAACTGTTAAGATATTTTGCCAACTTTTTCTCGCAGGCGTATTATTTAAACAGTTGTCATTTCTATGTGCATTTTTTACCCATCATAAATGACAAAGAAGGAGGAAAGTGATATCTCATATGACGTCATACAGGAAACTATGCTCGATAAATCGCCTCTCACAAAATAAATATGTTATCTTGATTTCTTTTTATGTATTATAAGCTGTAATAGCTGACTTTTCTTTTAATATTAAAGCTATAAAATACTTATACGAATGAATAAAACAATAATATCGTTCACATTAGCCGCTTCATTGGGAGTCAGATCAGTTCATTTATTTTTATTTAACGAATTTTAAATATTTAAAAACAAAATAATACTTATGATCATTATGAAAAATACTGTTACTAAATAATTAGGTATATTATATAAAAGGATTTACCTATCATTTAAAAAAACTATTATATAGGTATATAATATAATTATATGTCTTCCACAACAAATTTCATGCCTAAAGTCAAAAAAATACTTGACCAAGTATTAGACCAAGTGTAATTAGGTAGGCTTATTTATTTATCCGTCATCTTTACTTCATATATATTTACAAGTATTGAATTCACTAAATACAATTAAATAATATACAATTACATATACATAGATTTAACACTAAACCTACCGATAATAACACTAAAAGTAAAGAAATAAGAAGATATTATAAGTATACATATTCCAAGAATTGTTACATAGTTTGATAACGCTGTAACAGCGTTTTTAAATGTGTAAGTTTTAAAGAAATTTGAAATCGGTCACTTTGACTGCTGATCCTGATCCGCTGATAAACCTACCAAGGTTTAGCGATACATTTAAATTGTATTCTCATTACTTCTGAGATTACAACTAGAAAGAAATAATCAGCCAAGTGCGTGTCGAGCCAAGCGCATGAAGGGTTCCGTAGTTTCCCTCATAATATATGGACATTAATTAATTTTATCTTTAAAATTTACCTACAAATAACATGTTTATCTTAACTATCTTTAATGAAATCTGGGCGAAATTATATTTTTACTTTGACCTACTATATCCCGATAACTATTAAAGTCTATATAGGCGTGACAATTTTCCTTTTAAATTGGTTATATGTACTACTATCATGATTTTTTCAAATTTTTTAAAGCAGTAGTGGGTAGAGGAGGGGGACACTTGACTCTAAGAAAATTTGACACTTTGAAACTTAATATTTTAGAAACTGTTCCTCATTCGGAAAAATGGTTTTACCACACCTATAATATTTTTAAACGACCTATCCAACGATACCCTCACTTTACATATGGGTGGAGACACCTCAACAACAACTATTTTTCAAGATTTTATTGTATGACTTTCTCGGCGGGATTCACATGTATACTCATGCCGAATCCCAGCTTTCTAGTATTAAGGACCTCGGAGCAAAGCCGCGGACAGACAGACAGACAGACGGATATGGCGAAACTATAAGGTTTCCACTTTGACTACGGAACCCTAAAAAATGTAGAAAAAATCTTACCATACTTATAAACGTAGATATAGATTGATATCAAAGCTTGGTCTCCTATGGCCATTATAAGAACTTTATTTGAGGTGTAATTTATGAAACATTTGTGTCATGAAGTTTGAACTCCGCTAGCTCTTTATAGCTCTTTTTGTTACTTAATGGATTTAAATTAGATTTATCGGTAGGTGGCTTAATCTAACTTTTTATATTTTGAATTAACTCAATTGTGAACCTGGCATGTTTTATTCACGTTTATAAAACGAATAACATTACTTAAAAGATGTTTAATCTTTTAACGCATAAGCTATTATTTTTTTCGAGTAAAACAAATTATATAATTAAATTATTCTAGGTAGTGTTCGAAAAAAGGCTTTAATATTATTATTTACCTACATATAATAATAAACGTTATATTCAACAGTGTCTCATTTTAGAAATAAATGTTTGCTTATGAGGAAAATACTTTAAACGTTTCCTTGAACATATTCCTAAATCTATTAAGATTATTTTTATCATACCTTTTGAAGGTAGAATCCATATCATGATCTCAGCTTTTCTTAAATAAATTAGACGTCTATAAATTATAATATATCATCTCTATTGAGTTTTATTAAGATAATTAATAAATATTTTCAATGTTTAATAAATTATTATACTACCACCAGGTGGTCGAAGTTCTACCATGAAATAGTTTAGCCATTATATTCATTTTTTTTATGATTTTTCACATCTCAACTATTGATGTTTTATTGATAATTGATATTTTGCTTAATTAATTTACATAATACATATGCCAATATTATATAAAATCAATATTTATCTTTCTGAATACTCCTCCATATAAACTTATCTATGCTAAAATGCTTTACACTCCTCTGCTAGCAGAATTTTCGTAAAGAGGGGTACCTATAGAGTTTTCGTTTCATGAACTAATAACAATATGATTACTAATAGTAAAAACAGTATATAGCGTCTAGCGACAATGGTAATAGTATAATATAGCAGTTTCAATATAAATTCATATGTATTTCTGTACGATATTTACGAAATTACAAGTAGGTATATTAAAGTCTGGGCGCTTACCTGCTGTTCCCATCTACTCAGCTTCGCAAAACACAACTACCTAACTGTCAAGGTTTTTTTTTTTACAAAATAATCTGATTATGAGTTTTTTTGTTTATCATCAAGGATTGCGTAGTTTAGATTGTAATAGCTCTCTGTTAAAATTCTGGATCAGATTAAAAAACACTCGGCGGTGTCAAAAAGGAAAAGAAGCGTTTAGTCATAAAGTATTTAGTTTCAAGTTAAAATTGTTAAACTTATTGTTTAATGGAGTTATATGTATTTGTATTTCGTACACGATAAAACTACTTATTTTCTCATTACCGTCTTAATATCACAAAAGATACAAGTTTTATGACACTCTTAAACAAATTAACAACATAGTTTTTACTGTTAGTAGAACTTGGATGATATTTTAAATTGTTAATAAATACCTACACTAGTTATAAAAGGAAGTAGTACCTAATAGTATTATAGATAATAGTGGCATAAATAAGACTATGTATATTGCCTAAACATTTACCGTCTGTCAGTTTAATTAACATTATTAGTAGTACATAAACCGAATTAGTTTGGCTTGTTAGCGTTGTATCGGACACAGAAACCGACCGCAGTGTGTTTGAGGTTTGATAATAACTTATCGTGCTATAATACCGACCCAAAGAACAATGTATTTACGAGATAAGAAGGGTCATGATTAGCTGCTGAATTGTTGAACAGAATATCCTTGTGGGGGCTGTTCAACTTACATTTTTAATTTGTTACAGTTAGGATGCCGAAAAAGTTTGTAAGACATTGTTATTTGTGTGCCTAACTTTATTTGCTTCGTAATTGTTGTAAGAAGTACCTACGTCCTCTTTATTTTTTACTTTAATAATGCGAAGCAAAAGGGTTACGATGTTGACCTATATGTATGAATATATGTATGTTCATTTGTTCCTTCATATCTTCTATAATATATTTTAAACGTATTTTGTGACCTATAAAAAATCCCATTTGAGGTCAAAGGCGAAAAAATCATTTTTGAAGAACGAAGAGTTTAATCTACTATGTTACAAATGCGGGTTCGCAAACCTTGTGCATACAAAGGATTGAGTTCTAGATATTTTTGATATAACCTGCGAGTTCTTGGATTTAAAACACTGTTCATCACGTGAATTTTATTACTTAATTTTAATCGGTAGCTATGAAATAACTATATATATTACACTTATATTTACTACACTTTGAACTGAGCATATGACCTTTATCATCTAAATAAATTATTTTATAAGATACATATGTGATTATATTATTATGTACCTACATTATATATGAGGTTTGCGATGTTAATATTAATATTGAACGCGTGTAGCAGACGCCTAGAGCCATGGTTGAAACACATAATAAAACGTGTAGGCACAGAGCTAGCACTTATATCACATACGTGAAGGACGAAGATGAAAATCTTTGAAATTTGATGTTAAAGTTTAATAAGAAGATATTACATTCAATAAAAAAAAAGAAATTGAAATGAGTTTATTATTTAAATGTCGGACAGTTACTGTTAAGTAATGAATTATTATAATATTGTTATTATTATTTTAAACGTAAACTTCGATTTGGTAGTTCAGGCCAGATCCTCTCTCACTCTTTAGCCTGATGTTGGCATAGGATTGGCCAACTCCTCCAGCCGTAATAGTGGCGATAGCATCGGTGTGGTCCAAGTCTCTGGCGATGATGCCCTGGAAATGACAAAAGATTATGATATATTGTAAATAATCTGTGGTATATTGTGCTTATAAATATAAAATTATATATTTATTATAGGAGAATAAAAATATTGGTCTGTGCATTGATAAGGGACCGTACCCATACTGTTTGATTATTCAAATTTTTGGCCTCCATCTCCCTCGGTAACCATACGTAGTAACAAGACACCCCCTTTGTCACGTAGTATCACAAATGTGAACTTACTGAACTTCACATCAACGACAGTTTTTTTAAAGCTGAAGGTTTTTTTCACAAGAACTTTTTTCAGAATATATAACTCACGTAGTATGGTCCGTTCCCTAAGAGCTAGATATGGGACTTGAAAAAATTTTTTTGAGGTTGTTTTTTAAATGTTTTGGAACAACATACCTATTACAGTGTTGTGAATTATTGATTTCATATTAAAAGTTGACGTGCAAAATGACACGAGATAATACATGAACAATCATACTACAGTCCAAAATAGTGGATCAGTAATTAACTAACCAATAATATTTATCATTTGTGCATCGATATAAAAATATGATCGATATAATAAAGAAGCAAAACGATATTTAGGTGCGATACATCTTATTTAAAAGGAATTCCAGATGGGTTTAGGCTAAATTTTATGTATAAATGTGTACATAAACGTGAACCGCGAGTGAAAAATAGTCTTCCGATAAGTAGTTCGTAATCAAAGCGCGTTTCAAATAAGATTTTCACGTCTGTAACATTTAACATTCTTTACATTACAATACGTAGGTCGGTACTTGATATTATTTTTCACGCGAAATACTTATAAAGATTTGAGTTGTAGTATTCTCACTTTATAAAGCGTTTATTATGTAGCCTACGTGAAATATTCATTTGTATGTAGGTACAGTGTAATTGAATGATACACAAACGATGACGGAGTGAGTCATATGAGATGTATAATGCAGCTGTAGAATTCGCCCTTAAAAGGAACGCAATTTTATTACGAGCATCTCATAAAATTACTAGCTGTGCCACGCGGTTTCGCCTGATTGACGTGAATGACCAGCGTAATTACACGAGGGATGTTGTTCGCGGTCATTAGAAATCCCCAAATATTATAATTATATGCCAAAAATATCACACGATTAAAGGGTTAGTTGTCACGATGTATGTGTCATATGACACATATGTAACACATTTCTTACGTCCTATTTACGACGGAAAGTCCACACCCGTTCCATCTTACGTGTGTGCGATTCATAATTGTTTATGCAGACGACGAACTTTTGTGTTTGAAGAACAGTTGTTATTAACTTTTACACACGTCTATCGTGTGTTACTGCATTTATTACTGGGTTCACGATCTTAATCCAGAAACAAAAATCTCGCAGACAAAGGCTTAGAACCAATAAACATGATTTCGAATGTATGCGAACAAACAAACAAACTGTCCAGCATCATAGTATTAAGTCATGAATCATGAGTAAAGTCATTTTATCTAGCAAAGGAAATAAAATACAATAACAATGCTCCCATTTTGCAAGGTTACGTAATAATGACCTAAGCATAATTATTCTATATTTTTCTATAGCTTTGCATTTTATTATTTTCTCTTTGTATGTAGAATTGTAGATAAATATAGACGACATTTAAAAATTATTACTTTCTCTGTTTATTGTTTCAGTCATGAATTTTGTCTGTTTTTTCGGAATGCGTTACGAGCAATTCGAACGGAGATTAAACATAGGTTATTATTAAAAGGAAAAATCAGGAGTTTTTTAAGCATTCTAATGGAGAAATTTTTTTTAAAATCCTACCAGTAGTTTAGAGTTTAATCGTTACATCTTAGATACGAGTGCATAATTATTTACATAATATACACAAATATATCCTTTTGATAATAATAGTAGGTATATACCTAGTATAGATATGTATTAGATAATCATAATTAGATGTAAATTGAGCTAACATTGTTTTGAGATATTAGATAAAGGTCCTGTTTCAAGCGAATTTCTCAGTACTTGCCAAATAGGCTGGCGTTTACGGCCATTACACGGTTGTTGTTGGTTGTGCAGTGATGTTTTATAGCTTTACCAACTACAGTAAAGGTCATCAAGTGCTAAAAGTTACTGAAATAGCACGGCTTGCGTGATAAAATTAATAAAGTCTATATATGAGTAGGTATACATTATATTTGTAATTGCATTGAACTTGACGAGGTACGCAACCTTTAAATGTTTAAAAGCAAAAAAATGATTAAAAAACATATACCACCACTCAAGATTATATGTTTTTTATTTATAATTTGTATCAACTAGATGACGATTGTTATATTATAAATCAACGCTTACTCGACACAATCACATCCATATGATCGAACGGAAGTGTCCTATAGTTTTTGTAAACAAAAAAATAATAGATTCCGACCACGAGTGGCGAATATATGTGACGATTTTTAGTTTTATTTTTGTTGTCCAGTTTGACAGAATTGAAAACATCGAACACATAAAATTCATGTAAGGTAAAAGCACCTAATTCCAAATTCGAAAAAATGGTTTAATCTATAAATTCATTACATTTTTATTCTAAATAGCTGTTGCTAGAATAAAATAAAATTACCAAATCGATTAAGGCGTTTTTTCGAATGCCTCGGAATTAGGTGGCATTTTTGGAAATACCGCGAAATTAGGGCTTTACCTTATGTCCGATTCTTATAATCTACGATTAATTATTTATTAATTCCATTTTGAGATATTTATATTATCAAAAAATAAAACAAATAAAAATCAATAGATTTAATTTTTCTGTTTAAGTATAAAATAATCTGAATAAATACACGTTACTATGTCTTTATTGCCAAGGACGTAGAGCAGATGGACTTGACCGACATTTCGAGGGAACTTTTATTAGTACATAAAAAAGTATGCAAATCTCAGCTGATTCTAAATAATTTTACGATCTTGATCTACATCGCTGGCGATAAAATATGTATAAGGACGCCCGGTCACATACAAACATGGTAATACGACTGTATTGCGACAGTATGCGTCACATACCTACTATATCCATATAAATAATGTTGAAGTGTCTGTTTGTATATTATTTTGTAGCAGTTTTATAAATATCTACATACAAATTTTTACACGATAGTCAAACTACCACTACGTATTTTTAATCCCCGACCAAAAAAGAGGGATGTTTGACCGCTATGTTTGTCTGTGTGTCTGTCTGGCACCATAGCACCTAAACGGGTGAACCGATTTGGATTCAGTTTTTTTATTTAAGAGATTGTTTTCTAGCGGTGAAAATAATGAGACGTCATTCTAAATCCAATATGTCGGACTATCCCAGATGGCGGAATAGTTATTTTGAAGCATTTCTTCAATATGGGTTTCAAATAAAAGGGCTTATTGAGAATAACTACAAAAAACTTGTCCGCGCATGTGTGTGTGTGTGTGTGTGTGTATGCGTGTGTGTATGTGTCTGTGTGTGTATTATTAGAAACAATTTATAAAAAATATCTCTCAAGAATTTATTCTCAAGAATCTATCCTCATGTCGTATTGAATACGGTCGGCATGGTCGGGGGTTTAATATTTTTTTCAAATTTACACTTGTTTATAATTTTCTATTATTAATCTATCCGTCAGTATGTTTCGATTAATGCTCGAAAGGCCTGGGCCGATATAAGTATTAAAATAAAATTAAGACTTTTTTAAGAATTTCAGAAATGATAAGTGGTCCCGGGCAGTAGCTAGTAACAAAATAAAATTATTTAGTTCAAATTTTCAATTGCGTATAATTATTGTTTTTATAGAAGTACACATCATTGGTTTTGTAAACATGTCATAAATATAAACATAAGTATGTGACTTTATGTAAAAAATAAATATAATAATAATATTTTGCAAACACAGCAATTCTTTAAATCACACGTTGATATAAAATTGTTTGCTCTTTAATATAGGTATATGAGGAATTTATCAACTTTTTTGTTTATATTTAGTGGTCAGCGATCATTTATTTATGTAAATGTAAATTATGATTCATATTATGAGATAGCATTTAAGCTATAATAATGGATGTCAATTTGTAAGATGTATAATCTTGATTTTGGCATACAATCCTTACCTTTATAATTTGCTGCCCAGGATCAGAAAAGAACACTTCCTTGACCCTCTTCTTGAGAGGAATAGAATTGTATTCAGCCTTTTCTTGCCATATCAATCTGTTGTTAAAGCTCGTTCCCACGATGAGGTCTTTACAATAGCTAACGCAAACACAAGACGCTAAAACGACAAATAGAAGTGACACAGTCTTCATTGTGAATGTTTGTATGTACGTATGATCTCAACCACGTATGGCTACAGACTGAGTAATTCACTCGTTTGTGGGCATTGGTCACTTGAACCTGTTTGTCTTTAAACTGAGTAAGCGGAAAAAACTTATCAAATAGTTAAACAGGGTCAACTCCAATGCCCCGTGTGTATTATTATTCTAGGTACGTGCGAGAGACGTAGGTACTTCCCTGAGGACTACTTACTCTTACCTTAAGAAATTAAATATTTGTGTTACCACTTTATATAGAATATACTAGATGTTCTCCCCGACTTGGCACAAATTAAATTAAAGTTAACACAAAGCTTTTGCAGCGTTTGTCACGCTTACAAAGCTTACAATAAGTTGATTTTCACTTAAATAGCGTTGATACACAATGTTATGAAATTTGTCATAACTTGACTGGAATGGTAAAAAATCTAATTTTAAAAATTTTTTTATTTGTCTTTTATTTGTAAGTAAAGAAACAGCTTGTAAATATCCCGCTGCTGCTTCTCCTATTAAGGAGTAGGCTATGGAGCTTAACCACTCTGCTCCACTGCAGGTTGGCGGAAATATATGTGTCCGACACATGCATGTTTCCTCACGACGTTATGCTTCACTGCCAAACACGAGCTGAATATAAACACTAGTACTAAAAAATTTAGCAAAGCTAAGCAGGTATTGAAAACGCGACCTTAGATTAGATCACCATGTTCTCTCTACTAGCCCATCTCGGCTCATTTCTCGTTATAGCCATTAAATTTTCTCGCGATCTTTTTTGTACATAAAGGAGGTAAGTCAAATAGAACAAAAAAGGTAAAAGTATGTTCGGTAGCTAACAAAAATAAATAGCAGTTTATTATTTCAAACAGCCTCACAATTATTTTTTGTAATGACGTCAACACTGTACTTCTTTTTCCTAAATAGCAGATGCTATTGTTATGGTTCTTCTTATTTTGGATGATATTTAACTCATAATAATGTATTGAAAATGAACATTTACACGATACTAATACCAAAACATCAATTTTCAATATTTTCCTCTGTCTGTTTGTTCCGGATAATCTACGGAACGGCTGGACTGATTGGATTGGAGACGGTACTTTCACTAGCATATAGTTGATATTCCAGGGTGTACCATAGGCTACATTTATTTTCAGCGATTAGGGTTAAAAATGAAACCCTTAAAATTGCTTACATATGAAAAAATGTATATACAATAGTACACATTATTAATAGGAAATTTCCTCCCTAGTATTACTATCACATTATTTATACTATAAAATAATAAAAACATTAGACATTGTCAAAAACCTGCAGCGAGATAGGCAAAGACACAAGATGACAAAGATAAAATTCAGGAAGTGTACATCAAAGCCTCTGAATCACCTATTTTCAAACTTTCCACCTAAAACAACCATAATGTGACAGTCTTTGCTAAAACAAATAGACCATGTAATTTCATATAAGTATTTCATAATTTGCAATTAACAATTTCATTATAATACCGAAACTATTTAAATGTATGATATAATTCGAGAAACAGATTCATGCTCGTAGTTTGAGATAACCTCGGCGCAGTGTATCTTGTTATTACGATAATACAAATGTTATTCACGGGCTGCGGGTAGGAATACAACAATGATTTGAACGCGTCGCGTATTAAATTAATTTAAACTATTCCTGAATCACTGTAATATACAATTTCTATTTTTAAATGGCTAATCATTTACAATTTAATAGGTAGTTTCAAACAATAGTAACAGTTGTTTCGTTTACATAATAAGATAGGTATGTATATTAGAATAGTAAATATAGGTACAAAATATTTACATCCATATATTATGTACTTTTACAATATTAAAAAGCAGATGCATTGCAAAGCGATATGGGTGGTAAGAATAATAGGTCCATCGGCAGGATTACTCAGGATCGGTGTATCGAAGTTTATTTTGGTTTGTTTTGCATTACCTCCAAAAATGTTGTTCATTCTATCAGTGTGAACTCGTAATTTTATTAACAAGATTGTTGCTTTTCATATTTACTATTAAAGCATACTGGCATCTAGCTAAAAACGGTTATTGTCGATGTTTTTTATTGTTATCAATTCCATTTAATTAAATTTTTACATAACACACACATATTCTTTCGCCAATGTCACGTGAGAAACCACATAGGAGAGAAGCGCTTCAGCAATTAAATTTTGGTATGCTGTAAACAAAATATGTTGTAGGCTTTCCTTGGTTTCTTTAGTTTTTTTTTCGATTTTAGGCATAACGTGACATTTTATAGCTAATAAAAAAGATAATAGCTAATAAATTACGAAAGTAATTTATCGAATGTTACTGGTATTTTTTTAAATTGAATGTGTTCAAAGAAGCGAGTATTTTAGCTTTATATTTTCGCATATAAGTACCTGATATCTTTCGCATATATTTGGCTATAAGTAATTTAATTGCGTAGTAGCTGTTGCCCGCGACTTATTATAAGGCGCAGGCAGCCTTACAATAGGGAATATGCATGTGACTCCAAAATTGACGAAATATTTTTATTTGTAATCTTTTTTGTTAACGAAACGTACCT
>DVXP01002549.1:0-12561 GCA_018235645.1 Junonia grisea | reverse complement strand
ATAATTTATAAAAAAAATATCTCTCAAAAGTTTAAGGTCCTCATGTGGTATTGAATACGATGTCGGGGGTTTAATAAATTTTTCAAATTTACACTTGTTTTATAATATGTATCGATATAGATAACTTGCGCTTCTAACGCTTTTTAGTCAGATACTCCATATAGCCACTAAAAGCCTAGCTTTAAAGTTATAAATGTAAAAATATTTTAATATGGCCAAAACATAGAATTATATAATTACTACTGAACACAATTATTTCGTTTAATTGTAATAATCAGGACTAATATTTATTACAGATGATGTGATAAATGCGAAATTAATAAAAAATACCATTGCAAATTACTCCTTTTATAGACATCTACATATATATTAAATAAATAAAGTATACAATAATAGTAACAGTAGTAATACTGTATACACTTGTAGATGTGTATACAATAGTTAATTATTGTATACACATTTACATGTATCTCTTTACAGTCTTATATAAAATATATGTTCAAGCATTAAAATCTTTAATCTCATCCCGACCGGTACACTAACTTTCAGTACCGCAATGTTTATCCTCCCACAGCCGGTCCCCATTTAATTAACAACAATGTAAACAACATTAGGACGACCGCAGGAGATCCCGAGCACTCGAGTATCATCGAATTCTAACCGAAGGTTCACGTTGATGCTGAGTTTTTACCCGACTATGACGTACAGGAGTTGGAACTAAGCCAGGTAGTGTTAGAGTACACGCAATTGTTTCCTAAATTAGTTACTAACAGTATGTACATTTCACTAGCATTCTGTGTTTTATCACAGCAAATTATCTACTTATAAAACTATTGCTGTCAGAACACGCAAGTTTCTATCAATTAGAATCTTTTAAATGGTTTTATTTGGCGTGTCCTGTATCTTTATTGCGAATTTTACTTCAATTTTTTTTTACTTTTTTTCTGGCAACCGATTGATCTGACACGTACACAATTACACATACCTATTTATTAAGTATTTGCTTATTTTAGTTTTAGACAAATATAAACGTTCGTTAAATAATTCGCTTATACGTAAACTAACGCAGCAAACACTTCACAATTATCGCCTCTACAAACTTAAGGGTTAAATCTTAACGCTGAGGCTTATCTATTAATTAGTATTATTGTTACTTAGATATGGGTTGTTACCTAATTATAAATTATCAACGTACTCTCGGGCGTACCGTCGTACTAAATACGGTACTATATAGCAATTAGTATATTCATGTAGGTGAATATTACAAAGTTTCGCCTTAGAAACAAGTTGCGAGTGCCTCTGGAGATTCCACTACTTAGAGCGTGTTGTGTTCCTTCTTGTAATGTTTAATTATATACGTTCATTGTACATAGTCTTAATATTGTAGATATTAGTGTAATATCTTATATAATTTTAACTATTTATAATTACACTGTTTTAATTAAAATATATTTGAAGAAATGAAAGAAAATATAAAAAAATAAAGTGACTAATATAATATACCTTATTATATGTTTATACCTTATTATAATGATTCTGGTTAAGATTTTTAAATAAAAAATAGGTAATTAGCGATAAAAATAAATACTTAATAAGCATAATCTTATGATTTATAATTGGGTTTATAACAATCAAATAAAGTAGGCGTTTAAAATTATTTTAGTCGACAATTAAATTTTTTGATACCATGTCTAGTGGTTACTATCAAGATTATTTATCCAACCTAACTAGGTACAACCGTAAAAGTTTAGCGTACAATTTCTTCTCAACTTGCAAATTCAAATATTTCCATATCAGATGTCTAGAATAAAATAAAAAGCAATTCGCACAGTAATAAGCGAATGCGGATAAATTTCTGAAGATATTTTCATAAAAGCCTTTGTTTCACGTCTACGTTTTCAGGAATAAACTTGCGTAAAATTTCGCTTCAAGTGATAAGGCGCGAGGTAATTTTTACGAGCACATTCACCGAAACAATAATAACAACTCGCAACTAATTAAAAGTAGGGCGCGGACCCGCGGGAACGGCTCCTTACCTTGATAAAGTAGGGTGCGCGGAAACATGCTTCATTGTTTATTTATTAAAATATATGTAGATATTATATATTCTGTGTATAATTATGTTGCGCATCTCTATATATAAAAATGAATTGCTGTTCGTTAGTCTCGCTAAAACTCATGAACGGCTGAACGGATTTATGTTCAAAAGGTTTAAAAGGCGACAAAAATTCAAATAATTGCCAAGAAATCTCTAACTTGTTTAGTTCCCATACAAACGTTCTAAATTGAGGCAATACGAAGTCTGCCGGGTCAGCCAGTTTACATTATTTTTTAAAGGTTCCGTACCTCAAATGGAAAAAATCGGAACCCTTATAGGATCACTTTGTTGTCCGTCCGTCCGCCTGTCAAACCCTTGGTCTTGGCCAAGCTATGAAAAAACAAAACTCCTAAGTTAACGTGAAAAAGATTCAACAATTCAATTACAATTTACATTGCATCATTAACAACAATGTTGTTGAAGAAATACAAAATATTAAGATTTCTGTTGACGTTACCTGAAGACGACTTCTAATTAGCAAGTTGAGAGCTAAATATTACATTTATGATATGTAAATTTTCCTCGGAAAGCCGGCACTCTTAATCTGAACTTTATTAGTTTTATTTAAAGTGTAGATTATTTCGTAGCACTAACTGTTTCTTGTGAGATCTTTGAAATTGTTCGTTTTTACATATTTAAGAATCTACCTACCCTCGTTTTCGTGTTACACTGTTAAGAGAAATGTACGAAGCGACTTAATATTTTAGCTAAATTTAAAAATGGCAACATTGACGCGAATCTTGTACGTGAAGACGATTTTGACATTTTACAATTTTTGTAGCCGTTTTCTCGGTTCCATTAAAAACAATAAAATGGCGATTTTGTTATGGAATTCTCTCATAATAAAAAATCCAATGAAACACTACTGTATTATACTATGTGAATATCGATAAACTATAACCATTGCGTGTGTATAGAAGACCAATTGAACGCAAACATTCACCAAACAGACGGATAATGCGTACGTTTTGTTTAGACACGACACTATTTGTTTCCTAAACCGAGGCAAGTGATGTTCATTGATCCTTTAAAACGCGTAATGACTGTGATCATTTAGAAACAACTGCATTAATACATTACGATTACGTGAACTAATCTAGATAACTCTGTAGTTATTTTAAGAATGTATAGAAACTATAAATAAATACTTTTAGAAGACACATCATAAAAACTTTATATTTTAATAATTTACAAGTCAAAATCTAAATTTGTTTTTTTTTTTTAAATAAATTAATTAGTACATAATTAGGTACAGTTAATTATCACATATATATTTTTTTATCTGTACATCCTTAATCTGAGCTATATTTTCGTAGTAGAATTATTAATTATGTAATTACGAGTAGGTATCTTGTCACTGAACACCATGTAAGTACGATTTTGAACAAAATTTAGAAAATATTCTTTTTGTTCTCTACTTTTTGATGGAAATTCGAAATTAAATATAATTAAAACATAGGTTTTAGGTGTACTGGTACAAGTGTCATCACTATTTTTGAAGTACAATATTTGACACAGTCTAGCATAGTGTACGCATAAGGCTTGCATTATCTCATATGCTGATTGTAAGTATGGTGCATATGATAAGGTAGTGAGAGCAGGTGATAACAGGATATAACAATCGATTCAGCTGTCTGGAAGCCTTCTGAACTTTTGTAATGCAGGCGCATTTCGTAAACTTGACTCAAAACTTTGAGTGCTTCTTAACATAAAAATGAATATTTAATTTTTTTATGGCAGAGAGCATAGTCTAGCTTTTAGCGCATACCTTCGTGTATTTTTCGTTTATTTGCGTTTTTATTATTTAGGTTTTATTCCTTTATAGTTCAAAGTTATGTTCTAGATGAAACGAGTTAAATGTAAATAGGTAATAAAATTTTATGCTTTATTTTATTAAATATATTTTGCACTTTACTTTTATGTTTTATATCTATATATTTTTAGTTTTATATCTCTAAATCATTTTACTTTCACGCTTGAACTCCCAAAAGTCAAGTAGTTTGAACTGTGTACGATTGCTTAAATATCCAATTAGGGTACCAGAAAACTTGTAATTGTATTTTTATAATTTTTTTAATCTTTAATATATTGGCTTCCTCTAATGATAGTGACTGCTGAATAGCAGCTACTGAATAGTAGACCTACAAAAATGCCTCTAATGTTGTCGATATCGTCATCTTCTTGCCATGTTTCTCGGACTTTTGTTAGCATTAAAAAGGCAAAAATCCCCGTTTAAGCTTATTAATGACACACTTAGTCATTAATGGATGTTGGATATAATTCCGAAATTTCAATGAGTCAAGAGCCATGATAATTAAACGAAATACCAATTCAATGATTCGATTGATTTTTAAAAGCTTTAATGCTGTACGATCATTTATTGTACCCTTTTAAGGATTTTTCATCCAATTAAAAGTTCCGGTGAAGTAGTCTGAGCTATGCAACCTGCGAATGATTCATTCAACCTTTCGTTCGATGATCTCTTCGCTAAAATCATCTAATATATTATTAAGGTTGAGTTTTAGATAATAGAGAAACAATAAGAAATATTATATGTAATAAAGTTTCTTTTTATTTATGTTTAATTATTTTTATTTCCTATTTAAAGATCATATTTTAAATTAATGTCTCGGCATTTTTACTTTCCAATCTAATTTGAATTGAAAATGTAGTTTTTATCAAGATTTTTTCCTCGTTTATTTACGCTTTAATAAAGTCAATACAATTTTAACAAATTGCATTGACTTTATTAAACTTGTGCACATTGATTTTTATTTATTTACTTAGGAATTGATTGTTTTTTTTTTGTACTTTAAATTATAAAAAAAATTTAACTAATGATATTTCCATTTCAACAACTAGGTAGGTGGATACAAAGCACTAAAAGTGATGAAAATCAATATATTATCCAAAATATAAAATACGTACCTACACAGCAACAGAAGCCACGACTGCGGTATGGCATTTTAACAATATTTCCGTTTCTGTGATGTATTCAAAGAAATACACGCGAGCGTTCACACATTATCGTTACTTATACGAAATACCTTCATTAAAATATTTCGTCTATTACGAGGAATTCCACAAACTACTTTTTACGGTGACTGAATTTTTTTTGAATAAAAAACTTTACCGATCATCCTATTTTAATGACAAACGATTATCATTCTTATCACATTTAAATAAAGTTGACTTTAGTAAAACATAAAAAGAGCTTTCTGGAACAGAAATAGGTCACATGCGTCTGACACATGTTTTAAAAAACGCACCTTAGGGACATAATCTTTTGTGAGATCGAAATACAAGTAGAGGCATTCGAAACAATTAAAATGATCAAGCGAGGACTGCTCATTAATAATATTTTGGGCAAAAAATGGATACTTTGTTTACATTTATTAGTGAAGTGGCGAGGGCTCATAAATCAAGTTGGGGAAGACGAATTGAGTTCGTGCGAGAACTCGACGACATTTTGTCGACTTGGCGTCATTCAATACTTAGAAATGTTACTTGATTAAATCATAGATAAAATACAAAGAAAAAAAATAATTGATTTAGATGGGACCTTTCGATTGCTATAGTTGGGCACGGAATTTGATTTGTAGCCTATTTTACGTGTATTTTTGTAAATTCTTGATTGATTTCATTTAAGTACAATTTCAAAGGATCATAATAATTTATTATGTTATATTATGATGTGTCTAGGTATAATGATTTTGGTAATAAAAAATATTATTTTTAATTTTATTGTATGCACTTACATACCGACATATAAATGTACATACACATGTAGGGATAAGTGTCATTGAGTGATTTATAAAGAACAATATAAATCAGTACTTATTTGTGAAGTTCTTTAAACGTATTGTTATTTTACTTTCCCTTTTATTAATTACGAAAACAAACAAAGCAAGGGCTAATCAAAATTTTTGTTCAAGATTTATTAACGTTATCGGCGAAATAAAAGGTCATAATTAAAGTCGGAACGCCATTCATACAACCATAATCATTAATCTCCCGAACCTAAAAACTACTTTCCGTAGGGAAGTTCGGTAAGAATTTTTATAATAAATACTCTGTTCCTCGAGTTTCAGTTATGCGAATGTTCCTTGTTTGTTTAGTTAAGTGCCCATTAAAACGCTCAAGTTAATTTTAGTTCAAGCATGAGATTCAGTTTAGATTTCAGGTACTTTGAGGTATTGTGAGGTACTAACACAACAATACTAAAAGTTTACCTCGGCGTTTATTCATGCCTACATAACATTGTTTTTAGGTATTACAACACCAAAATTATCAAATTTAACAAAAGTGAAATTTGTTACAAATATGGTATTTATTGTGTGTCTATTATTTTTTGTTGTATCATTATCAGGTGTCCTAATTTCCTTTAAGAAATATCTTTGAGGGTAATATATCACGATAAAAAACTATTCCCATATCGGAAGACAAGAGTCACGTTTCTGGCGTATCTAACTAACGTTTCATTACGAGGGGCACATGCCTCGGTCGATCTTGAGAAAAAAATGTCACTTTTTGTATCAAAAAAAGTGCCAAATTAACTTTTTAAAGGAAACGATCTGTTTTTGGTCGTGCCACGTGTGACAGCACCGTTGGCGTCGAATTCTATTTCGGCGGGGTTGCCACATGGCGTTCCGTTGATACTTACTTTGTCGTCGATGTCCCTCGTCATTTGGGATTTATATTTTTAGCGCCAGACGGATTGATGACGCCGAGCTCGTGAACCTAACTTGACTTTAATAATCTTGTGATATATTGAACGTCGTTACGATCCTGACATACGGAAACGTATCTTTTATGAATTATTCCCACTTTAACGCCTTTAATATTTCACGTTCAGTTTGATGTTGCGGAGAAAAGTAACAAAGGAAACAGGCGAATTTGAAAACACACACCCCTCGATCGTTTTGTTGTGGAATATATTCAATAGTAAGAATAGGAAAAGACAAAACATTATTATTTCGTTTGCAAAAACCCCTTAAGGAAATAGAGGTAATATTATTCCAGCAGAAACAGATAAAGACAAAACTTACATAGGGGTGCGTGTGTAGTTGGATAAAATATAAAAGGCACACTCTTAACTGGTTCCGACATTATATTCGCGTTTGTAAAGATCAAAGAGCCTGTTGTGACATACGGCTGGGAAAAACTTCGGTAGGCACCGCGAGGTGAGCATCGCTCGAGGGCACTCGAGTAACACCATCCTTGAGGGAGCTAGGCTTTGAAACAAAATGCGTTTGCATACATTAAACTGTAAGAATGTTGGAGATAGAGAGGGTAATACCGACGGGTCCCTGGGGTAGTGTGTTTCGGCGATTACGCGGATGGAATTTTACAACTGCGAGTTGGCTTCTTGGAGGAATAGTTTGCACGTAACACTAGCCTCTTTGCGTATTTTCGTACTCAAAGCGCTCTTGAACACTTCACTGTATGTTCAAAAGTATTTGAAAGGCAAATTAGGTAGGAAGTTGCAGAGCTCGATACAGTAATGTAAATAGTTGAAGCAATTAGCTAGCTCGGTTTTAAATGCGAACGTTAAAGTTTGCACATGAATTTAATGTACGGTACATTTATTATTTGTACATTCTTGTAAATAAGTTTTTATATTACATTGAAATTTATTCGTTTCCGAGCTCTAAAAGCGTGTCTTATTAAATATGAATCGCATAAAAACCTTTAAAGTGTAGATATTCTCGGAGCGTGAAATTAACTAGACTAGGTAAACTTTTGTTTCTCCGACGATAAATGAAATTCGTACGGTATTTTCTACGTACGTCTCAAAGCTGAAACTTAAACAAATAAAGTTAAAGGTAGACTGAATTAATCCGGTGCACAAACAGGAGCATAGGTGCTCGCGTTACGTAACAGATAGGAAACTTGGCGAACAATCTCGGAGTAAGATCGAGGCCCACGGGAAAACGTAATGCACACGTATGAGATGCTTTGCCGACAGACAGCCAAATATTTGCTTCATTGAAACTTTGGAAGTTTAACAAAAATTTTTTATATATAACTTAAGTAGCTACGTAATTTGAGAGATGCATTAACCCTTTCGTTTCCGTTCCTATCCTTTACAATAATTCTTATTCTTTATTTCTTTATCCTGACGGACATACATTACCTACTCTGGCGTTGTAAATGATTATAAAATCAGGTGACTTTGTTCAACATTGTTCTAAAAACATATATTCATATACGTTTAATAAACAGAAATCATCATAATCAACTACATACTAATACTACTACATACATAATTCTAAAAGTGAACTAAAGATAAATTTATAATTATAAAGAAAATAAAAAGCGTATCCAATTAATTAGGTCAAAATTGTCTTTCTGTCTAAACACTGACGTAACTGCGCACGTCCTGACGTTTAATTTCTGGAACGGCCATTATTACTGGGGTGACTTTGCGCCGCATCTTGCAATACGCAATAACTGCTAAGAGACGCAACGGTGATAAAGTCGCCCAGCGCTGTCGGTACAAAGGATTTCTGCTGGCCAATGATGGTGCAGGGCTGCTACATTGAACAAAAACTAGTATCATATCTACAATATAACTTCACAAAAAAGCGTATCCAATTAATTACGTCAGATTTGTAGTTCTGTCTAAGCATTGATCTGTGCACGTCCTGAAGTTTAATTTCTGGAACGGCCATTATTGCCGGGGTGAGTTTACGCCGCATCTTGCAATACGCAATAACTGCTAAGAGACGCAGCGGTGATAAAGTCGCCCAGCGCTGTCGGGACAAAGGATTTCTGCTGGCCAATGATGGTGCAGGGCTGCTACGTTATAGAAAATTGTTTTGAGTGTTATATCTAAACTGCTAGAGTAGATAAAAAGGTTTTGACGATCATATCTAACTCTTAAGTTCTAAATGAAAATAATATTGAAATGTTTAAGTTGGAATACTGGTAAGTATTCGAGAAAATATTCCTCATTTTGAAGAAGTCTATATTTATGTAATTTTTTGTACCTCGAATCTAATGTTAAATATTTTGTTATAATTTTATAGTTTATAAAATTATTTTAAGTATATTTTAGGCGTAAATCGTAGGTACACAAACACGCACAAAACATAGCAATCGAATTCAAAATATGAAAACTAATAAAAGGAAACGTTTTATTATAAAATACTCAAAGAGACAGAACTTCTGCTTAATCTTAAGTACAGGCTTAATATCACTTTTTCTTCCATTCGTAACGATTGTCAAATACTGAACATTTAACTCTTACTTAAGCTTGAGCTTATTTAGAACTTGAGCTATTTGGTAGCCCTACTTGAACCAATTTAATGTTGTAAATCCATAGGGTACACTTACCTCCCTCGAAACTCATGCGATATTGCGTTTTTTCTAAACCGCAGCTCCCCTCATGTTGGCTTTATGTAGTCACGCCAATATTTTACCGTTAAATGTATGCGATGAAGTATAAGTCAATTTAAATAGCCTTATTAAGCTGTCCTAGACAAGTTATGGAGCAAATATTAATACTGAAGCAATTCAAAATTTCATGTGTAATAAACATATGAAATTTTTTAAATGAATATGCGTTGAGATGAAATGACCAGCTGATAGAAGCAGACGTTTGGTCTTTTTCATATATTTTGTGTTAATTCTTATATTTTCTTTTCCAAGGCTAACTAGACATTGTCTTTACTGCAAAAGATAAATATCGAAAATTTACTAAAAGATCAGTTTACGACTAGATAATCTAGCATGAAAAAAAGCTATTTACAAAAATAGAAAAAAGAACTATACATTCAGTCCTTAAAATATTTAGTTTCAAAAGTAATTCATTTATTACATGGAAAAACCGTTATAGCATAAAAATCTGGTTAAAGTATTACGTTGCGCTTGCATGAATATTGCGCATGGAACGCAAACAATTTGAGAGTGTATTGCTCCCATGAGAATTTCCTTTACTTCTATTTTTCTCTAAGAGCCTAACAAATTTCTGGATTGCTCATACGCAAGCCCCTATATCTCAGTTTTTTGTATTTATTGCCCCTCCACCCTCGGCCAAGTTATCGAAAATATAATCCCTCCTTACAGAAACTTCCACAGCTGATTACTAGCTTGCTTGATAAGATCCAGCTATCTTTATGTGGACGCGATCGTGGAAAAATATCGATAGTATGATTGTATGGTATTACTGAATTTTTCCAAGCTGTACCTATTTCTGCAAATTAATTTGATTTCAAATAAAATAAAATAGATATTTCGGTACTATTCATTCACATCAAAATACACATTTTAACTACGTCACGTGTGCGTTAAGTGTCAAGTCAATCATTAATGAACGTATGAAGAAGTACTTGATAAAATGGTACATTACTACTATAAACGCTAATTAATGGTCTATTGTAAATTTTACTATTTTGCACCCAAGCTACAAACTCGTTCATTCAGTGCAGTATCATAATTAAACAGAAAATTGGTGTGAAGTAACTAACGCAGCTGTGTTTTTACTATGAGTGTCTATGAGTGACTGAGCTAGAAACCGGAGACCCTCTACTCCTTCGTTTACAAACTGGCGACACATTGGAGGATGGAAATCGCCTGCAAATTTCAATGGGCTTTTATGAATAGGTAATGACCATATAACCCGCTTGCTTTTACGCACAAATTACACAGATTGAGCTAGCCCCAAAGTAAGCAAGCTTGTTTTTACGCAATCCCTATATATAAAAACGAATTGCTGTTATAAATAATACTAATGTAATAAATATAAAAGTCCAGAACGGCTGAACCGATTTGGCTGATTTTAGTCTTGAAATAAAAAAATGAAAAAAATTGCGAAGAAAATTTCTATTTCAACATGGATAATAAATACGTTATTAAGACACTTTGGTTGACATGACAACGTCTGTCGGGTCCACTGGTTTTTTTATAAAAATAATAAAACCAGCTACATTTTCGGTAGTTCGTTCAATGGTTTCGTATCCATATTATGCTCAACGGAGACAATAATCAAGGGTTCTTCCGACTTGCGGCGAAGAATAAAATCCCGACCTAATCCCCATGAGATTAATATTATTTTATCGCTAACTATAAATAACCGGAGAATTCAATAGCCGGGCGGTAAGCGAAATTACAAGTTTTTTTGACAAACTAGTAGAAAACTTTCACCAAATTCAATCTTGCGAGGATTTGCTCCGATCGCTTTATATTCCGGCCCTCTGGAGATCCGGGATAAAGGTTTGGGCAGTGGCAGTGTTTCCAAACTTTATATTTGTAAGGTGAATTTAAAATGGGGCGAAAATATACTTAGAAGTTTTTAGGTTGTAAAAATAATTGTTTTTGATTTTTGCTTTGGGTTTTCATTTTAAGAAGGGGTTGCTTTTGTTTCTGAGAATTACATTTTTTACTCGTATTTTAGGTAATCTTTAAGAAATACAACAAAAACCATAGTAATACAATGTTGCTGATGTTCTCAATATGTCTTCAGCATGCTGTCTAATGCCTTCAGTAGAAGATAATATTATCAAGCTAATTAGTTTGTGTACATGTTTGTTACTTCTTCGGTTTCAAACGGCTGAACTGATTACGAGAATGGTTGATTTTAATTAAAATGAAACTTAGAACTTAGTTTAGAGGTCGATCCAACATTTAGAATACTTTTTGTCCAGGAAAATATTTGAGTTTCCGAGAAGTACCTCGAAAAAAATTTTCTTCATGCATTTCTACTTCTTTCTATTTACAAAATACAATCAATTGTAATTAAAATTACCATTAGAAATTCAACGAAAATTAGCATTATACTATTTCTTACATAATAATGCATTAACGCGAAGTACGTTATAGTTAAACAAATATTGATACAACAATAAATAATTAGTAGTTGTTTAAATTATATTCATTATACGTGGGTATTCCAAGGTTCCCAAGTTTATTTCATACCTTTTGGTCATAAGTAAATTGAATAAAAGTGTGTTAATAAAAGGAAAAAAAAAAACATCTAATATAAGAATAAGTATTTTTAACAAAAATTCACTACTATCTTTTCTAATTAATTACGGGTTAATAATTCAATATCACGTTTTATAGCTATTGGTTTATCGCTATATTACGTACAGTGAATATTGCAAATAAAAACAAATGGCATTCCTTAAAATACGAAAAAATAAACAACACTAGCAATAGTTATTAAACACAAACAAATATTAAGCTATCCTATTTACTCGTATAATAACATTGATAATGCCAGAATGAGACAGAAATTAATTTCACAAAACGTTTAAATCGTTAATTTTCACCGTTGATAATTTTTGTAATTGTGATTTTCAAACTATGTCTTAAAATTGAGAAATATGTTCCAAGAATTTCACAGAGCTAGTAAACTATAAAGACAATAGCATATGTAATTAAGAGAAATAAACAACTGTCAATAGCTTTAAATGAAGTTTTAAGCCTTTCTGCAGAAGTAAACGACAGAACTCCATCCA
>DVXP01002548.1:0-12561 GCA_018235645.1 Junonia grisea | reverse complement strand
GGAATTGGGCTTCCGGTACCCTCACTCACGCGACGAAACACGACGCAAGCGTCATTTTACGCCGGTTTTCTGTGAGGCGGTGTTATTACTCCGGTCGAGCTGGCCCATTAGTGCAAATGCATGGCTCTCCCACGGTAAACGGAATTTTTTACGTCTCCATTTTTAATGTTTTAAAATAAACGTGATCATAGATTTCTAAGAACCCCAAAGCATACGTAAATACATTATTTCTTAATAAACTGTGATCTCATAGGCACGAAAAATAAATTGCACGTGGCGTTAACAATGGCGGATCTAAATACAGACTTCACTAATATTATATTGTTGATTCGTCACAAAATATATTTATTTAATTAGTGACGTCAAAAAATGGAAGGTTATAGACGTTTTTTGTCATAAAATTTCATATTTTATTGAAATTATTTTTAAACTCTGACGCAAAAAACTACAATGTCTGTGGCGTCGTAATTCTGAAACGGATGGACCGATTTTGATGAGATTTTTGTAAAAGCAAGTTTCCTACCGATAGTATTCTTAGCTGTAGGTATTTGATAAGAATCTATTTAGCAATTGGAAATGTATCAGCTTATGTTGAGTATTTTTGATAAAGGGTTCATTCAAGTATTATG
The DNA here is from genome assembly GCA_018235645.1 of Junonia grisea. Taxonomy (NCBI): domain Eukaryota; kingdom Metazoa; phylum Arthropoda; class Insecta; order Lepidoptera; family Nymphalidae; genus Junonia; species Junonia grisea. The sequence continues at coordinate 11,932 of DVXP01002548.1, read as the reverse complement.
TAACGCAATTTGGGGGGAGGGGAGGGTCTTGTAAAATGTTACGGTGCGTTATGGGGCCGGGAGGGGCTACAATAACAACGCGTTACGTAACGACAAAATTGTGATTTTTAGATGAAAATGGTCTTGAAAATTATTTTAGCGACCATTTTCACTTAAAAATTTTGTAAAATGTTACGTAACGTCTCGGGGGATGTGTACAGAACAACGTTACGGTGCTTTACATGTGCAGGAGGGGGGGGGGTCTAAAATCTTCAAAAATTGCATTACGTAATACTTGAACGACCCCAAACAACGGATTTTTCTTTTCTTTTTGGTAGGTAGTTATACAAAACCGATAGAAGTTGTGTTTAAACGACTATCTAAACGACTAAGAGTGATGTATTATTACAAAAAATTACCTTACAATTATTGTAGTTAACTTTGATACGAATATATGTGGTTACGTTCAAAGCGACGTTATTAATAAACTTTATTATAAACATCCGTTAACAAGTTGCGTGAAATAGTTACTTATGAGATTAAAAAATGGAAAAGTATATAAAAAGAAAGCAGCATTAATTCTTGCAATATTATTGATTAAAGTTAAAAGACACGAATAGGGACTTTCAACCAAATTGAAATATCTGAACACAAGTGTAATTAGAATTTGTGCATATCCGTAGAAATAATTTCGACTCAAAGCCCTTATTCTTTATGCCAAATCGAAACGTATTTCTATGTCGATACACGTTATTGTCTTAAAACCGTATTCTCTATGACATTGTGAAATTGAAATGTCACGTTCCATGCTGTCAAATAAGTAATTAAGAAATTAATAAAAAATAAACTGGTAACCTTTTTTGAAAAATTGTTAATATAAACGGATCGTGCCATCTTCAAAAAGACAAAAATATCATTATCTATCCTATTTCTTACGTTTTCAAGACGATTGCTTACAAAATATCGTTTTAAGAAGACGTAACGTGCCATGGTAAGATTGTTGACAAGCACGATATGACGTCATCCGTTTTGGGCACGTTACGTATCGTGACATTGAGAATACGGGCCCTGTAGGGCTATTCCGACCTTTACATCGAGGCTCAATCAAGCGAAATTTTGACCTTCACACACACGATTGTACATGCAGCGCCACACGACATGATGCGGCACCGAGTCATTTGTCATTTTTTACATTCAACAGAATACATTTTGACATTCCAGTGCATACATTTTACGTCAAAAATGAGTCCCCCCAGGAGTCGGGTATCAACAACAAAAAAAAGATCTCTTTATGTTTGTTTCGTTAGTTATTACTTATTACTTAATTTCAAAGTTGAAAGAAATAACATTTGCATCGTCCGTGGTCAAGGCAACACATCGCCAAAGTGTAGTGGAGCAGGTTTACCGTGAAATGGAAATGTTACCTTAAAAGAAAATAAACGATCGCCTTGTTTTCTCGTGTAAAGCTAAGTTTTTAGTTGCTATGATTGGTATGTTTTATTGTAGACTTTACAAACTAACATTTATATTTTATTTATAAAAAAAAAAAAACTAACATTTATAATCATTAAGCATTCGAGTTTGTGATGAGTTTTAAACAAGTGATCAATCTGTTTACGTCGGATATACAATAAATAAATCATAAAATAACTTCTTCTTCCTAGCATTTCCCCCGGACTTAACCAGGGTCTGCTTTATTCTAGCCTAAGTTTTAGTTAAGACTTTTACGCAGAGCGACTGCCGTCTGACCTCCGCAACCCAGAGGGCAAGCCAGTAACCGTTTAGACTAGAATATTTTACCTACTATGAGTAACGATCGTTATCAGGTGTTATTGATAACATCCTGTAGCACAAATATCCATTAAGAAAAGTATTAAATCCAAAAGTCTTAAAAGGTTTTACGTTTTGCAGAATACACGTATATTTACGAGTATGTATGTATAGTGTATCATATCATGTATGTATAGCCATCTTCATGGCTATGGCAATATATGTTATTGCTATAGCCTATTTTTTTTTCAATGTCAAACCTATAGTATATAGGTATCTTTAGTATATTCCTGATGAATAATTTTGTATCCATTCCAATAAAATAGAGCGAACACGTTTCAATCAATGCTCTTATTAATATTAATGAACCGTTTTAAATATGTTTCATTAAATACGTGTTTAAAATAGGGGAAAGTTGAGCTAATTACTAATTTAATTATAGACTTATGTTATTTCATAGAGGAATATGTGATTGATGTTTATAATATTAATATTGTTCTGTCAATGTTCAAAAACAATAATTAATACAATTCAGATATTATTTTGCAAACATTTTACGTATTATATAGTATACAAAACTTTTTGATGATAATGATTAATCAAAATATTATATTGCCTAGTGATTTTTACCACAGACTAAATTTATTTAGTTTTTTATGACCCATATACAAAGGCACAAAATTATTCCGCCCAAGGATAAAAGAAATAAAAAATCGACTGAATTTGATGATATACTGTTGATTTAAAAAGAACCTGATAAACATCAATAATTACGCATTGTACGATGTGGCAATGAACTACCGCCATCTTGAATATTTGATGACGTCGTAATTATAGACTTGACATTCGAAAACTTTAGGAATCTAATCCTACTAGTAATGACAATACGAATTTGATCGCATCGATTGGTTTATGAATTTCAAGTAAAGGTCAAGGCTGTATTGACCATTAATAGGCACTAATGTATTGTGTTGGAGCCCAGCTAAATCTCAGTAATGCCTACATATGAGAACGACGAGATTTAAATACATAAAGAAAATTGGCGTGAAAAGCAATTTCTTCACCTTTCTACCTTTTGTTGACTCGTTTAGTTTTAAGAGACCAGATAACCTTAAAAACGTAATCGTATCTATACACATGAAGTAAATAGTATAAAGAAACACCTATAGATATTTTATACATACAATGATTACGTTTTAAGTTAGAAGGTAATAAGTTAAGTTAATAGACAAAAATACTGTATGTATGTATGTATGCCTATTACTGTATATTAGCATCTAAGTTTACCTTCAGACAAACTAAAATATACTCTTAATCAATTTCCAACGAGATAACACAAGAGCCCGTTAGAGGGAGCTATTACAAGTCGATGATAATAATCGCCGACGCTTAAGTGATCAATTTTCCAACACTACTTCCGGAGTTCGCAGTTTACGGGGTCGGATGGTAATCGTTCTTTGTAGATTGTGTTAACTGTATTATTATGTTCCACAGAAAATACGGCTGACTTAAATTGGTCAAGATATTTATAGATTACACCGACAACTATATTCTGCTTTCTTGATTTTAAACAATGAAAGAGATATGTATTGTCTAGTATATAAACTATGTGAAAAATAATCATTGATATCAGCAATTGCTTGAGATCCTCATCCATTTTTAAGTCAAGAAATACAATTTCATATAAATGCTAAACGTATATTAACGTGGCAGACCACAAGTATAGAAATTGATCCATTTAGATCTACCGCTATAGCGCTATAGATATACTATCGTTACCATGCCTCGTAGAACAGGTAAAACTATCAGTCCTGGTAATTACAATAACCTCATTCTGTACATTACTCTTTGTAGGTTGTAGTGATCAGATAGGAATCAGTTTTTTAATAAAAATTAGTATTCTGATAAATCTGGTACTAGAATTATAAGTTGAACGTATTCCAATAATGGACAAAGGTTTTTATGAAGAAATATTTGGAAGCTAAGCGATAGCTTATTTGTTATTTAGTCGTATGAATATGAAAGCTTATATTTCATCCAACAAATGCAGACTCGAATTTCTAGAAAATGAAGGATATAGTGCATAATTCATCACGCTGTTAGTGCGGATGGGCAGATTCGTGTGCTTCAGATATTCTTCCGATGCAAGCATTTTTCCTCGTAATGCTTTTCTTCTTCTATCAAGCATTCTGACTTTCACAAAGAACATTATGATAATGAAACTTTACTTATCTATATACTTCACCATAAAAATAAGGAGAGGCTTATGGCGCAAAACTATCGTGTAGTGCAGTTGAAAGTTGATATCTGAATTTTACACTGAAAGGTGAATGCAATAATTTTAGATGATTAGCCTTCAGAAGATAGTAGTGTAAAATTTACATTACTAAGTTTTCTCACAGTTATGTCTCCTACGTTTTTGATGAGAAATAAATCATCAACTGTCACAATGTAGCATAATTAATAGCTTTTAACACTTTTAAACAAGCTCTTTCTTTTTTCCTCAGGTGCATGAAGTGTAACTTCAATCTAAAGTAAGGTAAAGGCGTCTAATTCTGAGTTATCTCGAATGAATTAATTTAATTAAACCATTCGAAATACTTCAAATTAAGCCGTTTTTTCAAATAACTCAGAATTAGGTGCGATTTTTCGAAATAACGCGAATTAGATGCCCTTACTTTTATGTATCTAAATTAGAATAGAACACAATAACTAACACGTCGAAAATCTTTGAACATTTTCACCCTAACACTATGGACCCCTCTAGCTCCCAATGATTTGTTTCATCGCCACCGCCCGCTGGTTAACACCTCCGTACGGAGCACCGGACAAGCTAATCACATCGACAAACGATATTACTTTACTAAAGAGAGAACTTGTCGATTATAATTCCATACTTAGGATGTAAGGTGCTTAAGAGTGTGACAATTTGGACAAAAGGTTTTGATAGGGTACATTTTTTAACAGTACAATGCTATGTGATGTTCGATCTACAAAGCCTATCCTCTTAACCATTTAGACAAGAATAAATCGTCTAATAAAAATGGTCTGTGATCTAAAAGGGTAATTTTGCCGAATTGTAGGTCATTACAGATTATGTAACTTTTAGTTTTTCAAAATTTACCGAATGTTTTTTCCCCACAACTATGGACCCCTCTAGTGCCCAATAATTTGTTTCATCGCCACCGCCCGCTGGTTAACACCTCAGGGCGTACGAAACACCGAACAAGCTAATCACACAAACGATATTACGTTACAAGAGGGACAACTTGTCTTCGACCATAATTCTAAACTTATCCCAAGTTTAGAATAAGGACGGGAAGTGTGATAATTTTGTTCAAATTTGCAATTGGGAAGTGGTTTTGATAGTGTACAGTTTTTTAACAGAGCATTGCTATCTGACCTTCGACCAATAAAGCCTACCTTCTCGACCATTATTTTATACTATAATAAATCCTCTACTAAAAGTGATGGTCTGTAATCCAAAAGAAACATTTTGCCGAACTGTAGGACATTTCGGCAAAAGAATGTTTGTACTCCACAACTATGGACCCCTCTAACACCCAATGATTTGTTTCGCCACCGCCGGTTAACACCTCAGGGCGTACGGAACACCGGACAAGCTAATCACATTGACAAACGATATTACGTTACAAGAGGGACTACTTGTCTTCGTCTACAATTCTATGTTTAAGATGTAAGGTGCTTATAAGTGTGACAATCTGCAATTGGCAATTGATTTTGGTATTGGTAGCTACCTGACCTGATCTGACATATAAAGCCACGTACCTTCGTAACTATTTGGGCTAGAATAAATAGTCTGTGATACAAAAGGAACCAAGTTTTTTGCCTAAGTGTGGGACATAGACTCATAGATTAGGAAGAATCTTTTAATTTTTTTAAACCCAAAAATATAGGGCACTCCTAATTATTTGTTTTACCTTAGGGCGATACGGAACACTGGATAAGTTAATCATATTGATGCGGCGGAAGCGACGAGTCACCTTCCGACTTACACATGTACTGACCGGCCACGGTTGCTTTGGAGAGTACCTGTGTAGGATCGGACGCGAGGCGACGGCGGTTTGCCACCACTGCGGGGCGGACCAAGACACTGCCCAACACACGCTGGAGGCGTGTCCCGCGTGGACCGTGGAGAGGCAGGTCTTGGTCGAGGAAATCGGGCGAAATCTCTCCCTGCAAGCAGTCGTGTCGGTGATACTAAGCAGGGAATCGGCGTGGGAGGCCGTAGTCAACTTCTGTGAGCCCGTCATGGCCCAGAAGAAGACTTCGATGCGGGCTCGGGAGAGGGCCGATCCCGCCTCCAAGCCCCAGTGCCCGGGGCGCAATAAATAGGGCACTCCCTCCGGCCGTGGGTGCGTAAGATGGGGGTCTCACGCATCCGTTTTCATACGACCGAGAGGAGGACCGCAGTCCGGTATTGCCCCAGACTGCCGGTGTACGCACCAGCCAGGGGTGTAGGGAGGGCAAGACCATACTTCGCCTTCCTGAGAAGGGCTCCGCAAGCAACGAGCGGAGCAACACACGGGAGAGGCCGCGGACGTGCTGCGAAAGCGATTCCGTGGCTCCGTTTTTCGTGCTGAGGCGGCCATCGCAGTGGGTTTTAGTGAGTGCAATCTCACATAACCCAACAACCCCCCCAGGAGTCGGGTATCTATGAAGATTTACCTTGCGTCAACAAAAAAAAAGGTAATAATTGTAAAGGTAACTTTAGGTAACCGACCAATCAATTACTTACGCAACACAAACTGTAAACATTACGAATGAAAAACGCTTGCGCTACTTTTTACTTTACTGCGACTATAAATAAACATTAGGGTTTTATGGAGCGAATAAAAACAGGTGTTTTTTAACTCCCAATACGAACTAGTCACCTTTAGAAATTGTGAGCTTGACAGTTTTTCTGGTATAAAACAATATGGGTGTGCGAAAATCATTTTTCGAGTGAGGAGTCGCTTTCAAAGTATTATAAATAATATAAATATAAATATATACGGACAAATCAAACAGATTGAGCTAGCCCCAAAGTAAGTTCGAGAATTGTGTTATGGGATACTAACTCAACGATACTGTATTTATAATAGATACATATATAGATATACATCCAAGACCCAGGCCAATCAGGAAAAGATTGTTTTCCATCATGATTCATGACCAGGCCTGGGATCGAACCCGGGGCCTCCACGTCGCAGGCAGGCGCGTTGACCGTTGCGCCAAGGAGGTTGTCAGTTAAGCTTTATTCTCTAAATTAAGCTTTAGTCTCTACGTACTAAACCACTTTTAAGAAAAATGAGAAAAAATACAATATTTTGCTAATAAAAAGTACTACCTAATTCCGCAATATAATTTATTATATTATATTATATTATGGAAAGGTTAAATTCATTTAATAATCTTTTTAGACTAAAAGAAAAAACTTATAAGACTATAGATTCGTATACCACGGAATGATGTAGGTGCCATTTTCAAACACCACGGAACCGGGTGCTGTTACCTTAATTGTAAATTAATTAAATCCCTTTTGCTATTAAGGCCAAGGAATTTTATAAAGAGGCGTCTAGCGTTGGCGTATTCCGTCAAGCATATTTTAGACGTTCGCAAAAATAACAACAGAAACTGTTTGATGTTGAATAAAAATTAATTATTCAAAAGATAGAAATTTATAACAAAATGTTTATTTTTAACCCCCGACCAAAAAAGAGAGGTGTTATAAGTTTGACACCGTAGCACCTAAACGGGTGAACCGATTTTGATCCTGTTTCTTTTATCTGAAAGTGGGTTTTCTAGCGGTGGTTCGTAGATATGTTATATTATAATCGGTCCAGTCGTTTCGAGTTTAACTTGCAATATGTAAATGTACTTTTTTCGGATGGATTTTTGCTACTCAATTTTGAAACAGATACCTTCACAATAACTTGCATGACGTCATCATAAATTCAATATGGCGGACCATCCAAGGTAGCAGAATAATTATTTTTTTTGCATTTCTACAATATGGGTATCAAATGAAAGGGCTCGTTGAGAGTAACTCGAAAAGTAATATAATGTCGTTCTAAATTCAATATGGCAGACCAGCCAAGCTAGCGGAATAGTTAATTTGATGCATTTTTACAATATAGGTATCAAATGAAAGAGCTTATTGAGAGTAACTCGAAAAATTATATATATATGCATGCGTGTGTGTGTGTGTGTGTGTGTCTCTGTTGTATTATTAGCTATAATTTTTATAAAAAAATACCTCCCAAGAGTTTAAGGTTATCATGTCGTATTGAATATGATGTCGGGGGTTTTATAAATTTTTCAAATTTACACTTGTAATTACTTCTGTAGTTATTTATGTTAGAATATGGGCAGTAGAAGTAGAAATATATAAATAGTATATTGAGAAAAATATTAGAAAATAAAACACGTCTGTGTATCGCACGACATTATATTTAAGTAAGGGAGACGTCATACAATTATTCTTAATTATATTTAGTTGACAGCAGTATAACATAAAAGGAGGTTATAGTATTTTTGGATAATTCCAACAATTTATACAGATTAACTCGTAAATTATTTAATATGTTAAGCTTATAAAAGACACTATCTCATGCATGTATTATTTCGTGCTAACTTATAAGGAAAAAATAATGTTCTGAAAGTAAGTTTCTAACAAAGAAAATAGCGTCACTTATTAACCGATGGACATCATATATTGACATTCTGATACTTGGAGATTCAAACTCAAACTCAAACTGAGACTTGGACACTTTTTAAATATTGGCCAAAAAACCAAACGAGTCACCCCATGTGTGTTGTGGCTAGTGTTTAAATACATCTTGTGCTCGGCGGTGAAGGAAAACATCGTGAGGAGCACAGTGGACAGTACAAATGCAATCCGCAGTGGAGCAGCGTGTTGTATTCAGCTCCATAAAGAATTAAAGATTATTCTGCCTAATAGGAGAAGAGGCCTTTGCCCAACAGTGGGACATTTATAGGCTGATACCCTTTTTAATGCGTGGTGGATCGAGCTCCATAACCTTCTCCCTAATAGGAGAAGAGGACTTTTCCCAACAGTGGGACATTTATAGGCTGTTACCCTTTTTAATGCGTGGTGGATCGAGCTCCATAACCTTTTCCCTAATAGGAGAAGAGGCCTATGCCCATCAGTGGGATATGTAGGGGGAGGGGGAGTCCGGGAGAGTTGACCGGGTAGGAGACAATAGCCACTGCTCATAAAATCTTTGTAGAACTGGCTATTGTGAGGTTGTTATACTTTTTAGAGTCCACATGCACCTCGCTCACGCAACCCCTTTGCAAACGGCAGTTTGGTTTAGGAGTGGAAAATGATAACATTTTTTCGTACCCAATAAGTAAGATTTTTCAATTTTAGATTTTCTTTTCTTGTTTATTACCGGTAAAAGATCTCATCTCGTCATTTATATATATCGGAAGTATGATTTGTTTGTAAATATTATACAAGGAATTCTTGAAAATAGATATCAGGCGGGAATAGAGCCCTTAAACATCGGCTTTATTATCATTTTTAAAGCAATTATTCGATTGTTCTGTTCTGTGGGAACACTCATTGTCGACTTTAATATTCATAAAAATAACTTATGTCGAAAGTTCTCTGCAAACGTGCCGGTACAACTTCAAATAAAATACAATTTTAAGCTCGAAAAAGAATGAGAAAAGAGGCGCATTACTTTTAAAACAAGTATTTATTTTAATGTTGAAAAGGCAGGTCGGCTTGAAAATTTTTTCGTATCTAATTTTGGATTTTTATTTATTAATTGTCGTATAACTATAAATAAATATATTCTTAGGTATACGTTTATTGTGTTATTAGTAAAGTAAATAAAAATATATTTAATAGCTAAGTTAAAACTATAACTGACAAGAATTTGATAGGCGCCCGTTTATAAAAAATACTTATTGTTGGCGGAACTATTTAGAATACACGATTGGGTGGTTGCTTGGAAGTCACGGTTGTTGATGTCAAGACGGAGCACATGGCGATATAGAGATAGAATATTGTATGGAGAACGGAAATAGAGACATGTACCTATAATGAACAGTGGTTGTATTATTATTCCCTCCTGGACTATATATAAAACAAATAATTTTGTATTAGAATAACGTAACTTAACGTAACACAGCCTGTACTTATCCCATTGCTGGGCATAGGCCTCTTCTCCTATTAGGGAGAAGGTTATGGAGCTTAATCCACCACGCTGCTCCACTGCGGATTGGTGGATACAAGCATATGAGAGTTAAATAAATAAATTTCAATAAATGATAGAGAAAGTAACGTAGTAGGAGTAAGTAGTATATTCAATAAATAATAAAGATCAATATCAATAAATAAGTAAATCTGAAATAATTTAAAGAATTAGACGACAAAGAAATGCTTTCAAATTATTTGTAAAGTTACATGAAAGGAAAGCAGTTACTCAACTCAAACAACTCAAAAATATACATAATTAAATTGGATTAGCTACTTTTAGACAAAAATAATATATTAAACTTAAAAATCAAATCCCCTATATTTCCCCACGTGTGGAATAACACGGAATAATAAATAAACAGTTCGAAAATAATAATTTAGACAAAATATACTCTTACCTTTGCACGGTTCACACGGAGCGGGCATTTTGATTAATTTAATTTATTTTTTTTTAAAGAAATTAAGTAACAACGATAGACGAGATGAACTCAGACTACGATCTTGGTGAAGTTCTTGATGTTTATATACTGTTTATTGTGAATAAAAACTAATCAAATAGTGCAAGGTTACGCGAATCAAGAAGTAACCTCGGTATTTTTTTTATGTTCGATAGAGTTCGATCATTTGATGACTTGTGTGAAAGAAGTCTTTTGTCCCTTTTAATCGTTTTGAAGATTAACGATTCCTTTGTAGTACCTGCATAATAAAAGTTTCTAGAATTTTTCCGAAAAAGTTTTCTTCGCATATATCTACTCATATTTTCGTTTAATTGGAATTTTGTGAGAATCAGAGCATAAGTTAAAATAAATTGTCACTACAACCAAATAATCTTTTCATTTATTTATTTATTTATTTATCTTTGCAATATTTTTACAATATTTTTAAAATTAAACAGTGTAGAGTTGTAATACAAATAAGTATAACAGTAAACGAATAGAAGGGCTATTGGAGGAAATGTTTCTACTTAGTATTAATTGTTTTCTCCTTTATTTCTTGAGTTGTTTACTTGTGAACGATAAAAGTTATAAATAATAGCTAGTACTCAAAGACATATAGGATATCTTATCTTACGAGATTATTTATAGGTAAGCGTTGCTGCGGAGTATCAAGTAACATAATGATAAATAATATTTTACAATTACCTATTGTTTTCAAAATGATACGTATTACTGTTATTCATGAACATAATAACTATTTAATTTTTTACCACATTTATTTTTTAATGTAGCCTAAAATTATTAGCGGTATTCTTAACCTCCGCTAGGTTACCAAATAACAACGCTACATGTCTATTTCATTTGTAAAATCTACCGACATGAAAAAAGTCACTATAAAATGGGCACTTTTTTGACATACATAATTATGTAGGTATATTATACATTGATGGACAGAAGAATTATGAATATCCATATTTATGTTCATTTATTTAGATTTTCATTAAATTCATAAAAGACGAATATTCTGTAAAATTCCGATTGTGCTGAAGCGTTCAAGCTGAAACTATCAATGTCAAAGGTTTTTTGTGATATTTTTTATTTTCATTGATCCGAGACGTGCACCACTGCACTTGTAGTATGGCGCATAATTTATTTGTGTTTCTACTCAAGAACACGTATTTTATTTTATATTTTTATTTTTAATACATTATCCTTTAGAATGAGAATCATTGACGATCACTTATGTAAGTGCTAGTACCTATTTATATACATTATAACATTACATATACATTTACATACCGTAAATCATTTTCAACAGTTAACAGTTCTTTTTTTTCCGTATATTTAATTGTGTCTTATTTACAACTTTCCTCTTTTTGCAGTCGTAAAACCAGATTCATCCACAAGTGAAGATTGTGCACCAGGCTGCGATTGTCAAAGTATAGACCTCAATGGTATGTTGTTATTGTTTAAAAATATAAACAAATAGTTTAAAAGAACCTTACCTACAGCC
>DVXP01002547.1:0-12563 GCA_018235645.1 Junonia grisea | reverse complement strand
TTTGTGTATGGTCTTGAAATCTTATTTCATTTAAACAGTTTTAATTAAAACACATCACATGTATTGACCCTGTATAAGACCTCTTTTTAATCATGTACTATATAATCAGTATCCATTTGTTTTCCTAAATAATACAACTTTAAGTTGCGGAATCACAGACCACGCGCGATTGCTTGTGTTCGGTGCAAGGTGCGACCATTGGAAGGTTAATAATTGCTTACTAAGAACTACACAAAATAATACGGTGCTTTTTTGTACTTCTGTTGATATTAAGGGTAATATTTTATAAAGAAAAACACCAAGTACTTAAATTATAAATTTATTAAAAGTTTGGATAATGTCCGTCTCTTTATGTACTTAAAACTAAGCGGCAACACCGTCTTGCACTCCTTCGTCATCTGAAATAAGAGAAATAACTGTTAATATTTTTACACATTTTTAAGTTATAATTTGTAGTTTGCCCAAACGTCTCAATAGAGCTTAAAGTTCAGTGGTTATTTATCATAAAAATTAGAATGTAACGTTATTTGGTAGTTGAAGATATTTTAAATTATTTAGTTACTGCTTGACCCTTAATTTGGCAAATCATAGCTATGTTCTACTCTGTTATCTTGACGATGTTATTTATAATGTATGACATGATAAACTCTCAGAAAATGGGACATTGTTTCCTGTAATTTCTTTGGGGGGACAGTAAACTATAAAATGGGACAGTCCCATTCCAAACGAACGTGGGAGTTTGAACGTGGGAGAGCCATGCATTTGCACGAATGGGCCGGCTCGACCGGAGTGATACCATGGTTCACAGAAAACCGGTGTAAAATGACGATTGCGTCGTGTTTCGCCGTGTGAGTTAGGTTACCGGAGGCCCAATTTCCCACCCCTTTCCCATCCTTTCCCCATCTATTCCCCTTATAGGGCCGGCAACGCATTTTGTGGCAGCTCTGCATTCGCTTTCCATCAGGTGATCTATCAGCTCGTTTGCCCCCTATCCCATAACTAAAGGGCCGTCTGGGAACATTAGGCTCCACACGGTGATGTCATAACGTACCCTTCTCGTCCGTGTCCATCGGCTCGGGCGTCTCGTGGTAGGCGGGCGCGAGGGGCGACACACACGGTGGTCTCGGTGACGTCACAGTGTACGGTACGGTACGGTATGATATACAGTATACCCTTCTCGTCCGTGTCCATCGGCTCGGGCGTCTCGTGGTAGGCGGGCGCGAGGGGCGACACGACGACGCCGTCCCACACGGTGATCTCGGTGGAGATGTCCTTGCCGCCCTCGAACGCCTGCAGCCCCAGCACGTAGCGGTGCCCGCCGCGAGCCACCACGCGGAGCAGACTGGGGGCGGAGGGGGTAATATTATTATTATTACGGATCAAATATTAGGGATCATACCGGCTAGCGTTAGCGCTTCAGTCAGTTACAGTGATCACTACACCAACTGTCATCACCTAATGTTAAGTGTGAAACAAGGAAAGAAGATAGGGATGTAGTTAGTTAAGATAAGGATTTGGACTTGCAAGAATCACAACTACTTTACAATGAGAGTGCGGTACTGCCCAATCAAGGAAACAACATCTATTTGTTTTAATAATAATAGCCAAGCCAATTGTGTATTCCCCAGCATAATACATGCTATGACATTTTATAGTAAACAGACATTACCAAAGAAAGACTAAGTAATTGTAATAGTTTATTTTACTAACATTTAAATTAAAGTTATATCTACTAACAAAATTAGTGGATCTCATTTCTTGGAATAATCCCGTATTACTATGATTATAAGCATTTGTAAGTATTACTCACGTCTGAGCAGTAGCAGCGGCATGATCCTGAGCGGCGAGATCCAAGGCTGTGTGAGCTCGAGAGTGAGCCGCCTCGCAGGGGTCCGGGAGACCCGCACAGCCCGGCAGGAACAACCCTCCTGCTAGCAGGGAGAGGGCGCGTCTGTGGATGTGTGGGGGTGGGTTAGACTAGTTCAAATTCTTCTTCTTTGATAAGCTTAATAAAATTGATTGTTAAAATAATTTTCTTTAATTGAACTTGATAACAGTTACCAGTCATCCAAATTGATCCCAATTAATTTTAATCACATCGCATCCCTGGTGCGACACTGTCACTTTTGCAAAAAATTCAAAAATGAGTTAAGTATGTAACAATTATCCTAGAGCACCCTTTTACTTGGTGCGATAAAATAAAACTTATTAAACTATTTGTTCTTGTTTTCTTTTAACTCAGTGTGACATAACTACAGTTTTAGTTTTTCTTTGGATCCACAATGTTACTCCTGTGGGGGGCTTAATAATTGTTAAGTATATTTTTAATAATATTTATTGATATTTATTTATATCTATTAAAGTTAAAAGTTGATGTTTTAGTATAAGCAACTCATCTCGCCCATGTCTCCTAACGTCATAGTTTTGTGAGATGTCAAAGTTTTAAATGCTTCTCCTGAAAAACTACATTTTTGCATAAGTGACAGTGTCGCACCGGGGGTGCAATATTGTTTTTTTTTGCTTTTTATATTTTTACAACAAAATATCTAATTTAATTCTTAGTTTGTTACTATGTTTTCTTCAAAATAAATTTAAATTTTTTATATATTTTCTAATGTAACCTTCAAATTCCTCTTTTTATTTTGAACATCTTAATTATAATTCCCTCTTACCAAACATAAAAAGAATAACAAATAATTTACATTGATTTTATAAATATCAGCAAATCTGGCTTTGCATGTGTGTCCAACAGTGAATTATTTTTTTAAATAACAGACAATCAACACTGTCCTCTTTAAAATCAATAAATAACACTTCACACTCAACAGCCTCCCAGTAAGATCTTGTGTCTGAAGTCCGGAACACACACAACACAGACACAAACACCCAGACCACGACAGATATCCATATGGCCAATACAGATATCTGTCAACACTTGTCAAAATATTAATATCGATATATTAATAAAAAACAAATTTTTACTAAGGAATTTGAAACCCCTTGTTCTTGATAGGTTTGAGCCTTTAAGTGGTAGAATAACCATTTGACCTGAGTGTAAAATTATGTAATTAGATGTGTAACATGTGTATCATGTGTGTATAGCATAAAATCAATGCTTTATTAAGTACCTATTTGCACATGCTAAAAATTTAATTATTCAATTTTTTACAGTCAGCTTTTCATGATGGCAAACAACCCAATTGGCATCACGAAGAATGTTTTTTTAAAAAGAAGTGCCCGGGAAGCATTGCTGAAATTGCAAATTTTAACAAACTCAAGAATGATGATCAAAACAGGATTAAAAGCATGTTAGGTAAGTAACATGATAAAATTGATCTGTATTTTTGGCTCAACCCCTTACAAATATTTGGTAATTTAAAGATTTAAAGACCTCTTACTAGGCAAGAAGGCAGATGGTACTGAACTGAATTTATTTTTATAGTAATCTTGTTATCCTTTGAATCTTTATAGTAATCTTGTTATCCTAGAAAATAATTCTAAAATCAAACTTAAACATTTAAATAACTCCAATTGCTCGCACTCCTTTTTTCTTTAAGTATAATGTTACATTAAGTGTTAATTATTATCTATGGTAAAAACAATGTAAAAAAAATGTTGATTTTATTTCCTCAGGTAATCCATCCGGAGCTGTGATGCCTACTGAAAAAGGTAAAAAAGGAAAAGCTTCTAAAAGGGATAACAGTGAAAAGGCAGCTCTATCTAATTATTCTATAGAATACTCTAAGTCAAGTAGAGCTACATGCAAACATTGTGATATTAAAATCTGTAAGGTATTGTAAAAATTATGAAAAATATTGTCATTGACAATGTTTCAGTTTGAAATGCCAAAGATATGATCTTCTATAGCTTTTTATGCCGAAAGCCGAAATCACCTGAAGTTGTTGGTTCAAACCCAGGCTAGCATGGCTAAATTTTCAAGTGCTTTTCAAGTGATGAATCTCATGCTTGGTGGTGAAGGGAGACATAGTGAAGAAACCTGCTTGGGCCAGAAGAAATCCTGACCTGTGTATGTCCCCCATCTCTCAGTGGAGCAGCCTGGTGGATTAAGCTCCTTAATCTTCTCTTTTATAGGACAACATGCTTTTGCTTAGCAGTTGTACATTAACAGGCTGTTACATTACTTTATAGGTTTTTATGATTACATTTTAGGATGAAATACGGGTATCAAAACTGGCATATGATCCAAAGTATGGAGATCATCCTACATGGCATCATCTTAATTGTTTTGCTGAGAAAAGAAATGAGTTCTTGTTTTTGGCTGGTGGTGAAGAACTACCAGGTTTTAAAACTCTGAAGAAGGAAGATCAGAAATTAGTTAAAGACACTATTAAGTATGTATGATGTAACAATTTTTTAGGATGTAAAAGTATTTATTATATTTTATTGGATACTATTTACATGGGTAAACATATTCATATAAGTTTATGGTAATAATATAATATTTTCGTTACAGTGTTTTTAAAAATGAAATAATGATATTCATTCAATTATATCGTATCTGTAAACAAAATATTTCAGACCTTGCAAAGCTGATGAAGTGCCAGTGAAAAAGATGAAGTTAGAACCAAAAGACGAGGAAGATATAAAAAAAGAGAAAGAAGTACAGAAGAAGATTGAGAAACAAAATAAATCATTCCATAAATACCGTGGTGCACTCAGTGAGCTCTCTAAGAATGATCTGCATGATTTGCTTGAAGCTAACTCGCAGGAAATTCTTAAGGGCCGTGATGAGGTGAGCTATCATCATAATAGTATGACAGTCTTTATAACATAAGTAGATTTATTTCACTTTCAGAAAGTGAATATTGTTATTCTAAATCTGAATAAAAACATTTCATTTAATTTGTGTTGATTAATTTGATTCCAAATTATATATGAACTATGTAACTAGCTTATGCCTGCGGCCCCCGCCCGCGTAGTAATCGTTTTAACTTTAGATAAGAAAACAGTTGTGCACTCGGGGCCAGTTGCTCCTAACTTGGTTTTTTTCCAAGTCTATTTGATCAGGGCTTCCAATTTAACTTGTGCAAAATTTCGTGACTATCATTCATTAGTTAGTGAAAGTGGTAATAAACTTACTTTTGCATTAATTCATAATATTAGTAAGAATATAGATATATAGCTGCAGTAGTACAATTTTAATTTTTTGTTTATAATAATAATATGTAAGCCTCGTGCAGGAGAGTAAAAGTTGTTACATTTTAAGTGTTTAGATCATTTGGCGGACATGATGACCTTCGGTGTCCCTGACCCTTGCCCGGAATGCAAAGGACAGCTAGTTTTGGACACATTTTATTATAAGTGTACAGGTACATAATTTACAATAGAATATAGACATTTACAATTTTGATTATTCTAAAGTTTTATCTATATTTAAATTTTTTAGGAAATATAAGTGAGTGGTCGAAGTGTAGATATACAACTAAAACTCCTAAGAGGAAAACAATGAAAGTTCCTAAAGCATTTGAAGATAATTCAGCATTTAAAAGATTTAAGTCCAAGTGTAGTGAAAGAATCTTTGAAAGCGAGCCACCCCCTACTATTGCTGTTGTGAAAAAAGAAGAACCAGAGAGGTTATACTTTAAAAAATATTGTAAATTAGTAGAATTTCTGTGTGATTGCTTGCATTGCCATGTTTATTATGCATATTTACTTTTATCTTCCTACCATTTTTCTGAACTTTCACCAGGATCTGTTTTATTCTAGATAAGGTTTTGATAGGTTACTAATTTTTACGCAGAGCGATTGCCGTCTGATCTCCGCAACCCAGAGGGCAAGCTAGTAATCATTTAGGCTAGAAAATTTACCTATTATGATTAACAATTCTTATCAATTGTTTGTGGTAACAACTGGGACCAACAGCTTTACATTCTCTCAGAGGCACGGTGGGAGACCCAAAGGACGAACACCCAGACTACAGAGCAAATGTTTGTACAAATACAAACATCCGTCCCGAGTTGGGAATCGATCCCGAGACCGCTGGCCATAAAGGCACATTCGGCACCACTGCACCAGAGCGATTATCATTTTTATTTTATTATAAAATAAATTTGTACGATTATATCATAAAGAGCTATTACCGCCCTTATTTCGACATTTGACACTTACAAGACACACACACACACACACTTACACAGTGTGTCACACTTATTATTTTTAAAACCATATTCATTATTTCAGTTCACAAAACAGTAAACCAGTGCCACCTTTGAAGAATCTTCAATTTTACATTTATGGTAAATTGAAAGCCCCTAAAGAAGAAGTAAAGAATCGCATATTAAAGTTAGGTGGTCTCGTGGTGAGCAAGTTGACGGAGACGATGGCGGCCGTCATCACCACTAAGGCCGAGCTGGAGAAAATGAACAGCAAGATGGCAGAGATACAAGAAAACGATATTGAGGTATATAAATATAATATATTTTACAGGGTCTGGCCGTGTTTCCATAGGAAATCTGCACTGAATTCTTTTTTGATTGTGGTGTGACCTTTAATGTAAATAATGTTTTAGGTTGTCGAAGAATCATTCTTGGATTTAATTGACCCCGCAACTGGAAGTGTTGCTAAAACACTTGAACTTATCAAAGAACATAATATCGCAGACTGGGGATCTGATGTAAGTACATGAGTGGTGACAAATCTATATAAAATTGCTTTTTAGTAAGCAAATTATATTACGTCCCTATTTTGTTTTCTTATGATATTTTTATAATATTTCAATAGCCCACAAAACGAGTGCCACAAGACGTCATCGATGGAAAGTCGATACAAAAGTCTGGGAGCATGTATGCGAAATCTAAATCTACTGTAACAAAATTGAAAATCAAAGGTAAAAATATTTATTTACTTTAAAGACTACATTAATATTCTTTTAATATTATTTTTATTTAATAAAATATTATTAACTAATATATTTAATAGAATATGACTTTCCCATATGCGGATTATGCGGAAGCGCTAAATCTAATACTAAATGGATGCTACGCAAATTTTAAAGACACCAATTTCCGTAAATCTGATTAACCTTTATAAATAAAAAAGATAATTTTATTAAAAATAAAAAAAATAAATAGTTAAAGAATCGATTTTTAGGCGACACAAAGCTCACCGGGTGAATTAGTCATAGTATTTAGTGTGTCAGGCGACACGGCCCAGACTCGGGTCTAGCGAAGTGTAGACAACGGACATGTGCTCGCTCAAACCGATGTGGTCGCCGAGAAGAACTCTTGTATTAGGAGTTCTACACTGCGACGCTGCGCAAGTTCATATGACCCATCCAGTCTCTAATTATAGCACAATGTATAATATATCATTGATATACTTAATAGCCGTGCACAAGCGTGGATCCGGATCAGGGTCTAGTGGACCGCACAGGTTCTCGCCAAGACCGATGTAGCAGTGTGATATATCATTGATATACGTAATAACGTAACTGAAAAGCCAAAACTTTAGTAAAGCGCCACCTTTAGTAGTTTTGGCTGGCTTTCCTGCGGCGCTTTAGTAGTTTTGGCTTTCCAGTGACGATATGATTTCCCCACGTGTACTCCTTCAAGTAAATTACCTCCCGTGTATCAGGCGGCACGGCCGTGTACCCGACCTCGAATTTAGCGCAGTGCTGACAAAATCCGATGTGATTGCCGGGAAGAAGTCTCCTAGTAGGTCCTTCCAGGGACTCTAATTTTAATACAATGTATTATATATCATTGATATAGTTAATATGACTTACCCACGTGTACTCCTTCAAGACAACTAACTTCCTTGTATCAGGCGGCACGGCCGTGGACCCAGACTCGGGTCTGGCGGACTGCGCTCACGTGCACACGGGTGCGGACGGCGGCAAGTACAGCGCAGTGCTCGCCAAGACGGACGTCGTCGCCGGGAAGAACTCCTACTACAAGCTGCAGGTGCTCAAGGCGGACGGCAAGAACAAGTGCGTACAACACATCATATGAAAACTCAGTAAATGCACACGTCTTAGAATTGTATAATCCTTAAGTTTGACTTACTTAAGTGTTAACATGAAAACATAAAAACGATACACGTAAAAAGAAGTAGTTTTATAACACCTAATCAAACAAATGAAGACATTCTAATACTTGACTGGTCAAATCCCGATTTTATAAAATTGGGTATCGATGTTTGAGTGATCATATTGGGATCTCCTAGGTACGACAAATTTTGTTTAGCTCGAGACCAGAAAATTTCTTCAGTTTTAAACTTTGGTTTAAGTTTCAAATCAAATTTAAAGATTGACTATTCGGTAGTCAATACTAGTAGTCTAGGAGCGACAGAGCGTCGACATTTAACATAATTGTTTACTAAAGTGTGAGTTCAAAAATTAATAACATTAAGGTAAACTACCTTTGTTGTTTTTACTTTGTAAAATATAATATAGAGTAGAGTAGGTTTTAATTATTCAAAATGTGTGTTTTAACGTGGGCATTTCGCAGTTTATTTTTAATAGATTTATATATTTAGGTTTTGGCTGTTTCGATCATGGGGTAGAATTGGCACTCCAATTGGAGGGAATAAACTGGAAGAATGTAAAACTCTCATGGAAGCAATCGAAAAATTTGAAGATCTTTACATGGAAAGAACACAAAATCCTTGGGATCACCGTGACAACTTTGTTAAGGTAAGGCAAAAGAAGCTTTACTAATAATTTTAAGGCCTTTTAGAAATTTGGACGTAAATAGAACGGCATTTATTTGACATGGACTTGACAGGACATATCCTAAAAAAACCGCAAAAAGTTTTGGGGCATGGAGAAAAAACGTACAATTTTCTGAAAAAAATAGCGCTGTCTCGCTTCGAAATTCGTCTTTTAAATTGAGGCGGTGCTGATACGGAGTTGAGCTGAGTTAGCCCATACAAATCCATATGAAGTATAATAACGGCGCGACGCGAGGCGACGCTTATCGGGTGCCGGGAGGACGTAGTGAACGTTGTCCTTAACTCATTAATTCATAACTCAACTCGTATCAATTTATTTATTTCATATTTCATGCAATAGTTGAAAAATGATCATGCGATTAACGGTCATGTGTTTCATTCTAAAGGATATGCATTCCGAATAATATATTTAGATAATTGTATAATTAAAGATGTTACTATCATAGGCATTTAATATTACCTAACGTGTGAAAACTCTGAATGATAACCATTTTGGGGCCGTATTAAGGCCACTTAATTCAAGTCAATAAGCCGTCACGTAACATACCTTTTACGTACAAACAGATTGTCACGTGACCAACGACTGGCTGGAATTAAGAGATCATAATACAGCCACTAGTCTAGTGGTACAACTTTAACACTAGTGGCTGGTTCGATGTCTACTAGCTTGCTAACGAGGTTGTCGCAATCATTCTGAATGTATGTAGTGTAGTGTAATAGTGTAGTTCTGTGATCCTCAAAGTTTTAAGATAATGGTATCCAATAAATTACGTTTTATTTTACGGAAGCCCAATAAAGTATCTTATGTATTGTCCATTGATATATATGTTGGTCTCAGATGCCGGAGGCGTACTACCCGGTGGACATGGACTACGGCGAGGAGGCGGCGGGCGCGCTGGAGCTGGACGCGCGCTGCTCGCTGCCGACGGCGGTGCAGAGCCTCGTGCAGAGGATCTTCGACATCGACACCATGAAGAAGACGCTGCTGGAGTTCGAGGTGACACACGCCTTGCACTGCACCCGCGCTAGCTTGTTAAGGAAACGATACTACGTGACCTTTAGGGAGGGGGACTACAAGGAGGGGGGCAGAGTGATTTAGAGAGGGGAGCCAGATCTAATGTTAACGACTGATTATTAGTCGAAATCTAAAAAGAGCACGATAGGAATAGGATTCATATTCGTACCATGTTTTTTTTTCAATTTCACTTTTGGCCTGTAAAGTAATAAGAAATCATAATTATGTCAATACTAGCTTCAGTGGTGGAGTCTTGGTGTCACATAATAATCATAAGGAAACATACTGGCAACTCGCTGTCAATATAATAAAAAAGATGCTGCTAGAGAAGTTAAATTTTGAGCTAATTAAAATATTCAATAGTTCTTGTATTGTTTTAGCTGGATACCGAAAAGATGCCTCTAGGAAAATTGTCCAAGAAGCAAATAAAATCTGGATACACTGTCTTGTCCGAGTTACTTAAGTATCTTGAGAAGGGCACTACAAGTGAAAACAAAATTATTGATGCTACCAACAGGTTTTTACTTTATTGTATATTTATTTAAGGGGGAAATATATCTATGTACAACAGAGTTTTTATGTCGATATTGCTCAGTCCCAAATTCTAAAACTGTCGTTACGAGAAAAACCAGCAGATTACAATCCTTCTTCAGAGGGTAAAACTTTTCTATAGCGCCTCTTATTCTTTAGAAAACTCCAAGTGATTACTTTGGTTTTGACTCTTTGATTATGTTTTGTTTGAGAAAATATGTTTGGACTATTTTACACCTACACTGTAAACATACATATTTACATCTAAAATATTTTCTGTCCAAACAAACAATATTCTAACAATTTTAATATTTTTAGATTTTACACATTAATACCACATAGTTTCGGAACAGACAATCCACCGCTTCTGAATTCTACCGAAATTATAAAAACTAAAACAGAAATGTTAGACAACTTACTGGAGATTGAAATCGCCTACAGTTTGCTTAAAACAGGTATTATTTTAAGATATTCTTTAGATATCTTTTGCTACGATATGTTTTGTTCCATTATTTGTCTTATTGTCTATGTGTTACTTGGTTTTCAGAAAGCGACGATGATGTCAGTCCGATTGAGGCTCACTACAGGAAACTAAAGGCGGAAATCGCTCCTCTTGATAAAAAGTGCGATGAATTCGAAATGATATTAGAATATGTACGGAATACACACGCAGCTACGCATTCTCACTACTCACTAGAAGTGGAAGAGGTTCGCGTTAAATATTTATATCTTAAAGTCTAAGATCTCATTTTTTTGTTTTTTTCTTTCCTTACAATTTACTTCTTAAAACAGGTATTCAAAGTTGTTCGTGAAGGCGAAGAGAAACGGTTCAAACCATTTAAAAAGCTTCACAACAGAAGGCTTCTATGGCACGGATCAAGAGTTACCAATTTCGCTGGAATACTTTCTCAAGGTTCATCGCTTTTATTCTTTAACCTTAGTTATGTGTGTTAATTTTTTTAATTGCTAATGAAATTAAAGACATTCTACAATTTAATTAATTTCGTAGGTCTTCGCATCGCGCCGCCGGAAGCTCCGGTAACCGGATACATGTTTGGAAAAGGCATATATTTTGCAGATATGGTCTCCAAGTCTGCCAACTATTGTTGCACTGATAAAAGAAATAACGTCGGGCTGTTATTATTGAGCGACGTTGCTCTAGGAAACATGTAAGATTTACCACCTAGTATTTACATTATAAGTTGATTAATTCATTTTTTCTTGGCAATAGCATACAGAATAGTAGCGATGTTGAAATATCATAGACCTAAGTTCTGAGGGGTCCCAATCGTACCAAATGACCATTTTTTTTTCAAACTTTTTTTTTACAATGACTTGACAATGACTTGGTCATCCATCGTCATTTTATCTGATGAATTTAGCACAAGTTCCCGATTGTATAGTTGCACCATTGGTTGTTTGTATCAGTATTTAATTGTGATAAGTATCACAAGGACCGTGAGGTGTCAGAGCGTGTAAAAGTAGTAGAGTACAGATGAGCGGCGTGTGGAGTATGTGGCCCAGTTATATCTGGATGCCTGACAACGCTATATAGTACATCTATTAAAATCATCAGATCAGGAATTTCTATGCAGCGTGTGAAGCTACCCTTAGCATACCGGCTAGAGCTGCTATGGTACGGAAGAAGGTGCGGGTTTGAATTCCATTGTGTCGCGAATGTTAAAAGTTTAACACGCTATACAACGTTGCTTTTTTATGGTATAGGGGGCAAACAAGCTGACAGATCACCTGATGAAAAGTGAATGCCTCCGTCTATGTACACTGCACCAGAAGTGCCACAAAATGCGTTGCCGGGTTTTTAGGGGGAATGGATGAGGAAAGTATGCGGAAGGGGATGGGAATTGGGCCTCCGGTAACCTCACTCACACGACGCAAGCGTCATTTTACGCCGGTTTAATGCTTGTGTGCAGGAAGGAGTGCCGGCGCGCGGAGTACGTGACGCAGCTGCCGGCGGGCACGCACTCGGTGTGGGGCGTGGGGCGCACGCAGCCGGACCCGGCCAAGTCGCGGACACTCGGCGACGTGCTCGTGCCGCTCGGCGCGCCCAAGCCGGAGCAGGTCGACACCGCGCTGCTCTACAACGAGTATCCTTTCTGATGTGTACTTGATATATACAGGTGATGTTCGGCTGCAAATCGGGCGAAACCTCTCCCTGCGAGCAGTCATGTCGGCGATGCTACGCAAGGGAATCGGCGTGGGAGGCCGTAGTCAACTTCTGTGAGACCGTAATGGTCCAGAAGGAGACTGCGGGGCGGGCTCGGGAGAGGGCCGATCCCGCCCGGCGGAGACGACCTGCGGATCGTCT
>DVXP01002546.1:0-12563 GCA_018235645.1 Junonia grisea | reverse complement strand
TACAATATTAATTTACTATGAATTACATAAAATATTATTAATTTAACAATAATTTTAGTATCCTATAATTTTGACATGTCACCCGAGGCAGTGTTGCCAGCAGTTTTCGAGTTTTAAGGACATTTTGAAGCAAAATACTACGCATAGTATTTTTTACTTCTCTGTTATCCAAAACTTATAACGGATTTAGTTACGTTTACAGATTCATTATCATTTCGGATATCAAATGGTTTCGGTTATATTTAAGTCCCATAACATCCCTAATTCTAAAACAGCATAAGATTAAAATAGAATAATAAGAGAATTAATTTGAATAGTATAAGAGTCTTAACCCTTCAAAGAGTTGAATTAATAAAAATAAAATCAAATAGAAATCTTTGTCGGTTCGTTTGTGAGCACGAGAGGTCGTTGTCAAAGCCTACTTCTGAACAAAGGGGGTGAATTGTTCTTATGATACTAGCATTGCGACGACTTTTGTTTTCTCTACCGCCTGAGGCTGTAAAAAGTATGGCATAACTTCTACATGTCCATATAAATTTTCCTCGCAAACGTGGTATAGCGGTTTCCTATAAAGAAAGGTAGTATGAAGTTTTATTTATTACTATTTGGTTTATTTTTAGTTATGTGACTTTGCTTATCGGCTACTCTATTTGCATATAGATTTGTAGTGAGATTCATTTATATGATAACTAAGATCACATCCACACCATGTCAAAATTTACCAAAATATGTTGTGGATATTCATTAGAACCGAGATGGCGGATGATACGAACACGTCGATCTAAACTGTAGGTCGCCGGTTCAAACTCTGACTAGCATCGCTAATTTTCATGTGTTTTTGTGTTTAACTCATCTTGTTTTCGGTGGTGAAGGGAAACGTCGTAAGGAATCTTGCATATACCGGGTGAAATTCTGACACATTTATATTCGCCAAGCAGTAGTGGAGCACCATAGCCTTCTCCTTAACAGGTTCACAGTCCAAGCTTAAAGAGGACCTAGCCGCCCACGTCCATATTTAAAAAAAAAAAAAATATTTAATTGTACGTTTTTTCTCAATGTATTAAAAATGTTTTGCGTGCTCTAGGATATTTTTTGTTAAGTCCATGTCAAATAAACGCCGTTCTATCTACGTCCAAATTTCTAAGAAGTCTTAAAATAGTTTCGTCATACAGACCGCATATGGCCTGTGAACCTGTTGATAGGAGAAGAGACCTGTGCCCAGCAGTAGGACATATACAGGCTGTTACCTTACTTCACTGTATACAATGTATTTTGGTATTTATTGTAAAACATACAAAAATATCAGTTGAAAATAAAATAATGTATATGTATGATATAATGTCAAAAACAAAATGGAGTAGTTCCTCTCAAAGAAATTCATTAATAAGAATTCTACAGTAACGACAAATACGAACAGAAGTTGGCGTATAATGTCTAGAACACTGGATACACTTTCTTTGTGTATTTATTTTACTTCTGTCACTAGCTTTGCAGTTATCGCCTTACAAAATTAATTGCCATTCCTTGTCATTCCTTGCCCTCCCTCTTTCCTCCCCCTACCCTCCACTATACCTTCTTGCCTTATTTAGTAAGGCATTTGTGGTTTCTCTGATGCTCTAGATGCTTCTGTAAGGCGGATCTAAAGTATTTAATGTCATGATCCTTTGTAACTTTAATGAAAAGAACACAGACAGTCTCAAAACTTTAATACATCTATACTAATATTACACATAAATGCAAACTCTGCCTGTTTGTCTGTCGGTTTAGAAAAATAGACTGCTTCAAAAGTACTATAACTCCATACTCACTATGAAGTTAATAAATGCAGAAGTAAGTCCGTTTCTCTGTCTGTATTTTTTCCGTCTAAATTGCTAAGCCGATTTTGATGAATTTCGTCATGAATGTAGGTTGGTAGGATCTCGGTATTCAGGTCTATCTATTAAATCCAATAAATTAGAAAATCCTTTTCAATTGGATCAAGCAAAAGGAATAATTTTACTACAATTCAAGTTTCAAAGCGTAACGGTTCCACTATAACATAAACTTCTATTCGAAAGACCCCCCACCCCCCTTCTGAAGAAGTGAAGGACATTTTTCATTTATTATTTTCTTGCTTCAAATACTTTGTCGCTCTTCTGGTGACGTATTATAAGATTTCCATGAGCGGCTGCACACATTCATGATTACTTAAGATAAAAAACATTGCATGTACTTCTTTATGAAAAACAAGTTCCTCTGCTCTCTTACCTGCCATTTTTATACAAGAATAAGTACAAATGAAACCTCAAAGCACACTTAACAAAATTTATTTCAAATTCAAATTCATATCCTCATGAAAGATACTCACGAAATGTAAGTGTAAAATTCCAGCGCTATAAAAATTCACATGTGGTTAGGAGATAAATATAATACAACTCCACGAGCTGAGATAATACGCGGATACATGTTGTGATAAAATTTTATTTTCCTAAAACGTTGGAGGAAATAACGCGAGGGTAAACAATATCGACGCTTGAAAAGTTTCTAAGCGATGTTGTGTGTACAATTTTAAGAGAGAATTTATACTAGGAGTTAGAGATTAAGAGAAAAGAGTAAAGAGTGTGAAGGTTTTACGGGATTGAGGATACGGGAGCACTATTTATTTGGTTGTTTTTTTTACTAAAACAGTAGGCAGATGTGCATGCGGGTTCTTTGATGTTAAATTAATACTAAAAGCATTTGCTGCACCAGAGCTGCTACGAATACAGTCTAATAATGTAAAAAGAAAGTCGTCGTCAGCCAATCTCAGTCCACTGCACATATGGCCAAGTTTTCACCAAACATCCCGGTCCTCCGCAACCCTAGTCGAGGCCGTTCCAGCAACCGCATGTATTATGTCAGTCTAGCGGGCCGGCGTCCTACACTACGTTTGGAGTGTAGGACGCAGGCCTCGTCTGCCCCAGCGGCCATCAGTTGTGGGACAAACGTAGGCCACGATCACTTGAACTTACTGATTGTGTGACCTATTTCGGCTACTTTGGTCATCTAGCGGATTACATTATTTCTGATTTTATCCTTGAGCCTCCTAGCATAGCTCGCTCCATGGAGTGATGAGTGACTTTGAATTTGTCGACTGTGGTGAAAGAAATTAAGAAAAAAATTAGAGGAACTGGTCTTCCAGCTCAATACGTATGAAGCTTAATTATATTAACTAGTTATGTCGATTTTCTTTAAAAGTGTGGTTCTGTGCCGGCCGAGCTAGCCCAATTAGGAGTTGCACTTAGTAAATTAATCCTAGGCTTTACCACAAGCGGTTGTGGGTTGTGGTCTGAGACCACAACCCACAAGGTTGTGGTCTCAGCCACTGAAGCTTTAACGGTCGAATCACGTTTAGGCTATATTATAACTAAAATGAAAAAAAGGAGAAATGTTTTTCTTCTAACCCTACCAAGTACCAACCACACGTAATAATTAAACAAGAATTTCAAACGTATTCGTTAGAAAAACGTAAACGCATTAAATGCGAGCTTAATTAAAAGTAATCATTAAAAACGCCTTCGTTTTTAAATGAAAAAGTTTTCCATTAAGAGTTCACTTCACTTGAGCGGTCACTTCATTAGTATAAAATGTATATAAGGATAAACTATTCGCTGTTTTAGTTCTAGAGCAGCCGCAGACGACAGACTTTTGTACGTTTCGGAATAAATCTGTTATTTGCAAGCTCCAGGAGACCTCCCTAAAATATGTATTTTATTTCACTTTTATCATTTATTAGTGGAGCAGCATGCTTGTTGCCTTAACAATCTCTCTTAAAATAAACGTTACACACTCAACGGCCCCCCAGTAAGTTCATTGGATCTTGTCTCGGGAGACCGGATCACATACACAACACAAACACAAACACCCAGACCACGACAGACATCCATATGGCCAATACAGATGTCATGAGCGGGGCTCGATCCCGCGTCCGTTAGTGCTTCAGTCAGTTGCAGTGACCACTGCACCAACGCCGTCGTCGAATCTCTTATTCTCTTCTCTTATTGGAGAAGAGGCCCAAACCCAACAGTGAGATATGTACTGGCTGTTACTTTACTCACTTCTTCATATAATGGCAAAGGAAATATATAACTAAGTATACAGTAAATATTTCAACTGCCTATCTTTTGCCCTTATCTATGAGCAAAAAAGTTTTGTTTATTGTAAGGGAATACCATTTAGATGTTTACTTTGTTTTTAGCATTTATTGTTAGAGCGGTTACAGAAATACGTAATTTGTAAAAATGAACTCCTTTAAATTAATCTTGAGCTCGGCGGTGAAGGAAAAGATCGTGAGGAAACCTGTGGGATATGTACAGGCTGTGTTACGAACTCCTTAAAGTCAATTCAAACAAGTTAAAAAAAATGTAATTACAATTTTTCCAAAAAAACCGCCTCAAAATCTGCCATGACACGACAAAGTCCACAGTTAGCAGAACAAAAATATTCCCATCAAACGTAAATGTAACCATGCGAAAGAACCTGAAACTAATTGACGTCACTGTTCTGCGCACAATTGTTAGCTTTGACAGTCGTGCTTGTATTAGAGGATCAGTGGACTGTATTGTACAGCACGTGATAGACGCGCGACGGGTGTGTTGTACACTGATGTGTGAAATGCGTGAATGAGTTTATTATAATATACACAATTTTATGAGCCGAGATGGCCTAGTGGTGAAAACACGTGGATCTTAACCAATGGTCCCGAGTTCAAACCTTGGCTAGCACCGCTGGATTTTCAAGTGCTAAACTTGTGTATAAATTCATCTCGAGCTCGGCGGTGAAGGAAAACATCGTGAGGAAACCTGCATGTGCCGGAAGAAATTTTGACACATGTATATCCAATCCGCAGTGGAGCAGCGTGGTGGATTCAGCTCCATAACCTTCTCCCTAATAGTGGAAGAGGCCTATGCACAGCAGTGGGATATGTACAGGCTGTGTTACATTTTTTTACAAAAGTTTAAAAGAAAAAAATTTGACTTCAAAAGTTTATCGAGAAGAAAGGTGGAAATGTCTCTTTGATACGAATTAATGAAGCCCAAACTCAAGGTCCAACTACGTCCAAAGGTTCCCTCGATTGCTATTTGACTTCATCACAAGATCAGCTCCGGACTTCATTAAACTGTTGTACTTCATAAATAATTAATAAAAAAATGCACAAACGAACTAACCACCTCCAAAATTTTTAAAAGTTCCTCTCGATCCACAACTCTGAGGGGGCCCCGATTATCAAAGATATACTAAGTATCTGGTCGAGGCCCATTGAATAAATTTGCTACAATTTGAGAGATCCATTATAGCATCTAATGGTCTTGGACTTACGTATTACTATAATCACTATACATATATCACCCTGACTCGGCGAAACTCGACGCAAGCGTCATTTCGTGCCGGTTTTCTGTGAGGCCGTGGTATCACTTCATTCGAGACGGCCCATTCGTGCAAATTCATGGCTCTCCAATGTTTTAGCATATTAGCTAAAGCAAAGCATATTCCATTTTAGTATAGTGGGTAATCACGAAACATTATCGACATAAAAATAATGTACTTCTTTCAGGTAGACTTCCTGACAAAACCTAGTAGGCTATAAAAATTACGGTACTACGAATTTAAATGGAATACTATTAATAGGGTCTCAAATGTAAATAAATAGTTAAAATAATAGTCACAAAAGTAAATAAAATATACAGTAATGTTAACTTTACGCTCTAGGATAGGTCTAATTAACGTAAAAGCATCTTCACTACAAAGTTTCTTTTATTTCTTACGAAATTCTTTTAAAAGTTTCAAGGGCTCTTCTCGCGTCTTTGTTGTTAACAACTAATGACTTTATAACAAAAGATGCTTTAAAAGTAATTTTTAATCCGTAATTGGCGTACACCCGCAGTTTCAACTCAAAATAAACCAAAAATAAAAAATATTAAAAATACTTTAGTACTTAGATTTTCGCGATTATTACTCATTAAAATAAAACTACTTTAAACGGATTTAAATCGGTAGCAGTCGTGACCACGAACGTTGTAAAGTGCTCGAAACGTCGGGATGATAACAATAATTGATATACGCGATTTAAATCTGATTAAAGTAGTTTTATTTTAGTAAAATACTTCTTTAAAGTTGAAACATTGCTAAGTTTTGAGAAACATGCCAAAACTATCACTTTAAGAATATGGTACCCTAAAACAAAATTTACTCAACATTATTACTACCATCCACCTCAAATATTTCTGATGAAATACTTCTGAACGGAGTAAATATTTATCAAAATAACTAATATTTCACATGGCGGCGCGACATCGTGGACGTATAAAGTGAAATTTCGCAACGGACAAGTATTTCGTACATTAAACTATGTTAGGGTGACCATACGTGTGGAACCAACATGTGGAATTATGGAGGGATAAGTCCCCTTTGTAGGTGGGGACACTTTGTCCTAGGACTTTGTGAATAATCACACTTAAGTTTGTCTCGATTTTTTTGAGCGATTTATAGAATTTACCGAGTTATATAATTTAAATATATTTTTTCAAAATATTTTAGTATATAGCTGGAAACGTAAGGATCAAGACTTTTTACCCTCACACAACGTAGTGTCAACCCCTATTTAATGACAATTATCAATAAATCAGTTTAAGGTATTATTTTCAAGTAGGTAGGTAAGAAACATACATAAGAAAATTTATAAATAATTTATAAAAACTTTTATAAATAAATAAAATTAATTTTTTCAGTCCCTCTTTCTGCCAACGACAGGGAATTGATATTACGATGAAACTTTAATAAAGTGCAGGAATTAAAAATATCATCATAAAACATCACATTGTACAAAGTAAATAAAAATAAAACACGAAATATTTCACAGTGTAAATATTGTGATGAAAAATTGCAAGCATTTTTCAAGACTGTCCGCGCGATGAAATATTTATGGTTCTCCTTATTCGGCTGGAAGATGAATAGCTTTTCGGGTGCTCAAAGGTTTTAGTTCATTTATATTTAAAATTGGTTTAGTTGCCGAGTTACGGATTATTTTTACAGCTGCTAAAACTTTACGTTTATTTCAAAAATTATCACATTTTGCATTGCACGAGTTGTGTCGTCGTCGTCGTCGTCAGCCAATCGCAGTCCACTGCTGGACATAGGCCTCCCCAAGTTAGCGCCAAACATCCCGGTCCACTGCAACACTCATCCAACCCACTCCGGCAATCTTGCGTATGTCGTCAGTCCACCGGGTCCTCCTAAACTACGTTTGCCAAGGCGCGGTCTCCACTCCAGGCCTCGTCTGCTCCAACGGCCATCCTGCGACAGACGTGGCCGGCCCATTGCCACTTCAGCTTGCTGATTTTGTGAGCTACGTCGGTTACTTCGGTTCTCTCACGGATAGCCTCATTCCTAATTTTATCCTTGAGAGAGACTCCGAGCATTTAATTTAATTTCAATTATATATATAAAGAAGGAACTATCAAAAAATAATATTTTCATAGGATATTCTTATCTATTTGTGATTTTTAAAGAAAACAACTCTTTGTGTAAGTAAATACCTATCATATTTTGTCTTAAAAATAAAATGGATTTCATAATCAAATTAATCTAGCGACGATTAACATTTATATGACTTCAATAAAACCGTTCAAAAAGAAATTCAAGGTAAACAAGGACCATTTGTCTTGCGATATTTACAAAATGTTTATAATTTACTACACGTTGCACATCTCCATAAAATGATATTAAATTGATTGGTAGGGTTGTCAAATGAAAATCAAGTCTTATAAAATTTTCAATTATTATTTACATGAGAAATGGGATGATTTATAAATTCATAAGAATTTTAATTTATCTTAGGATTGGGAAACGTACTGTTTTTCCAGGATCAGCCCTGGTTTTTACGGTGTCCGGACTATTAGGGCTAATTTTTAAGCTGTAGTCTGTTTTTAGCGATAAATCCTAACTTTTTTTAATTTAATTTTGGAAATGACAAGTTGATATGCATATCTATATATTGGTAAAATAAATATAAGGTTTTAGTAAAATATTATAAATAAACTCACAAACATATGTACATAGTTACATACAATCAGTCAGTCTTAGATTTACACAACGGACAATTTTAAGAATATGGACAAAAACTTACATTGTGAATTGTCAAGACAGTGTGACCTGTATGGTCTTTTTCTGATTGACCTCACAAAATATTGACTAATGAAAGAAAAAATTAAAATAAAAAGTTATACTACGGATCAAGACTTCGTGATACCAGAAAGCTTTCATTTCCTTGCTTTATCGTAATTTCTGTATTGATCGACACAAATATCATAGCTTTATATTTTATTGAATTTTATTTTATTTAAATAAATATTCTAGCGATAAGTAATATTGGTCATTAAAACGTGAGATGACAATAATTTTCATTATTTAACCTTAAACGTGTCTTATAAACATGTAAGTAATAAAATAATTTCCATATAGATTTCCATATAATTATCAAGTACCTATTATTAATGATATTTGATTCAGATAACATGTTTTCGCAATATCTTATACAGGTGCTGCTCATGATATTATGCCCATATTAGCCTTTTATGACGTCAGTTGATATATCGTATTTATTTTTTTTATATTAATTTTTTATATTAATAGTTGAATTTCTTTGTTTTTGACATACCTCGATACATGTTCCATATGTATGTGCTTCGAAATTTCACCCATATTTAGCTTCATTGCATTTCTTGCCTTGACATTTAATAGGATTTTTGCTCCACTATTATTAATCGCAGTTTTACAGCTTTTACAATTTCAAGGCTAAAAATCTAAACTTATACATTTAAAAAATTCAAATCAGACTTTCAGAATATTTTAAATAGAAGTTTGTTTAATAACATTAACACTAGAATCACGGAACATCCTGACGAGGTAGTGTAATTAAGTTTTTAAAATTTAAATTTACCTAATTTAGATTCTAAAATTAAGTATATTGAGCTTAAATGGTTAAAATCTTGTAAAATCAATGTTTATTACATTTTATAAGAAAAAAAAATGTTTTGATTATACTTATAATGAAATATTAACTGGAGCAGGACGAACATCGATATGGGTCAGAAACGCCCGCGCTTCTTGTGTTAAATAAATGTATTTATATTAATGTAAACATATTCAAGTAGGTCTGTAAGTACATGTTTCTATCCTGGTTACGATAAATCTAAAATCTCTCACCCCTAATAGACTAAACAATGCATCAAAGCAACGCATTCCCACGTAGCGTCGCGTCGATTGACGTCGGAGCAGGACGATCATCGAAATGGGTCAAATTTGGAAGGGCCGCGCTTCTACTAGTGTTAAAAAATATATACACCTTTATATTAATGTAAATACACATACATGTCTCTATGCGTTAGATATCCTAAATCTCACAGCCCTAATAGGCAGTGCAATAAACAATGCATCGAAGCAACGCATTCCCACGTCGGTTGCGTGTGCGCAGCCGGTGGAGAAAGATAAATTACTCAATAAGAAATTATTGCAAACGTTTACATTATGCCGCATCATTGTTTGCGTGTCAAGTTTAACAATTGATTCGATATTAATTTATTGTTTTCATTGTTAGTTTTAATTGTAACAATTGTATTCTATCATTGTAAAGATTTGTATGTATCTATAATGTACATATACATACATATATATTTGTGTGATGTGTGTAAAAATAAACTCAAACATTTGGTCCTCAAACTACTGAAAAAAAAATCAAAAATTCTTTCACCATTAGGTTGCTACATTAGTCTTGAACTCATGATCAACATAGACAATATTTTAAATACACATAGGTATCTTTTTATAACATTTGTTTACCGAGGGGTCGGTGCAAAACTAGATCGGATTGTATGTAAAAGATGAACTTCACATGATTATAAATTAATCATCCGATTATGGAAGGACACAGCACATTGTAACGAAATTTAAATTTTAATTATGAAAAATGTTTGTACTTATTTCTTTTACAATACGCATTATGTGTAGTGCTTGCGTTGTAAGATAAGCAGTATAATAATTATTTGTATAGCAAAATTAACATGATACTTCTACGATTTCAGGTTCGGAGGTGAAGATGAGGTGATGGTGGGCAGCCCCTCATCAGCCGTGACGACTCCTCGACCGACCCAAACTGTCACAACGAAACCTGCAACTATGAGGCCGCCGATACCGCCTAGGTAATTTCAGTTTTACCTAACTAAGTTAAGTTAAGCAGACCCTGGTTAAGTCCGGGGATATACTAGGAAGAATACCAAAATGAAATTAAAATAGGCCATGAGTGAAAATTAAATATTTAATTTATTTAATTAAAAACGTATGGTGATTTAACGCCACATTATATAATTCTTGCCACAATCATATTTACCCACTATGTTCTAATAAGGAAAAAATATATCAATTAAAACTAATAAAACACGTCTCAACATAGTCACGTGGCAACAATACCAATAAATTGCGTCTAGGTAGGTAGGTATACAATGAAAAATAAAAACAATTTTTTTTGATGAATTTTTATGAGACTGGTTGAACAGTAATAACTTGATAACAAGTAAATCTTGATTTTATAACATTAAGTCTTGTGGAAAATTTAACAAACAAACAACTCAAAAAATTCTAGGGTATCTTCGTACGGTCTGCACAATATTTGAAACGAAAATATTGAATGTGGAAAAAATATAAGTCAAGTTCATTTAAAACAAAAAATATAGAGTCTAATAAACTCGTTTAGTAGTTAAAATTGATATTATGCGTTGTAATTACCTTTTATTTCGTTTGGATTGAGAATAAGTAATTTGTAACGAATCAATAATGACCGTAAATTACTAAAAAACATCGTTGCCAAGCGAAATTTAAAAAAAAATCTGAGTACTAATGATCTTACAGCAACAAATTACTTTTAAATCCGTAATCAATTGCACTAGTTTTTTTATTAGATGACCTCAACATCGACCACAAAATACTTTTTTCTTTTTTTGGTAAACAAGCTATGGAATAAAAATATGAACATCTTAATGTAAACGTCACTGTTAAATGAATAGGTAGGTACATATTCTGGTTTGTATTAAAATTTTATCTGTGGCGCATTATTTTTTTATTCGCATACTAAGAAGTTGTTACTGTTAATATAATTAATGTAAAATATACTACGATATTGAAGTAAAAAAAAATAATTCTCGATAACTTTATAAGAAATTAGCATTTTATAGACATATTTATAAGATTCTTCTTCGTACAGAGATATTTTCCAATGATTATTCCATAAATTTAATAGATATATAATTTATCCTGTTAGTATATAAGTATTAATTATATTATCGACGTATTTCGTTATATAATTTTGCGAATTAATTATAATATCATGAGAAGTTAATAATTAAGTTAGCAGGTGCGTATGTTATGCTTAACGTAGGTACGTAACGCGGTAATTATACCGATCAAGCTTACACGTTATCTGTTATATTGAGACGCACTTGATCTAGTTACGTAAACAATAATAGCATTCTGTTCATTAATTATTCGTTAACTATAAATTTCTATCGGATTCCGAATGACAAATATTCAAGATCAAAAAACACGACCAAAAGACAAAACAGATAAAGACTAGCGCCTTCATATTTCAAACAAACATTTTTTTAATATATAAAATAAAAAAAATAGATATAGGCACTTTACTTACCTTTCTATTGAAAAAAGTGTTTATAATTTTAATGCATTATAAGATACGCAACATAATAGGTATACGTAGACATTTTCTCATCTTTTATTTATTATTTTCGCGATTTTTCGAACCTTATGCTACGAAGTACTCTAATACAGAATGACAATTTATACAATATTAGATTTCTTTCTCGTTTTCTTACTTCCATCATTCCATTAAGTCGAGATTATCCAAAAGAACACGATATTGCACTTTCCAAAGACTCTACGAAGAAGTATTTTATTTAGAGTCCATTTACTAGTTGGCGGAACTTTGCTAAAATCTACACTGTTTTACTCTATAATATCTTTAAGTTTCTACATCAACTTCTTACCATTGTATAAATTTATCGACCTTAAAGATTTCTAGAAAAAAGAAACACACAGACACTTATACAAATTCAAAGAAAAAGTAGATAGTATAAATAAACAAAAATATTCAAACTAATTTTAAATGAACAAGAGATTTAACTATCGAAGCACTACAATTTTTAAATTGTACCTTCAAAGTTGAAAATTGAAAAAATTGTTAGGAGTAAATAAGCTGATAGAGTCTTTTCATCTTATTGTTAGACAACCCAACACACTCGTGTGTATTAATTTAAAGTAAAAAACGTAGGATACCTTTTTTACTTTTAATGAAATAACGGTACAAGTTATAATTAAATAATTAAAAAAAAATAAAAGTTATAATTAAATTAGCTTTCCCCCGTAGCTCTACAAGAAAGTCTTATAAAAAGTACCTATAAGACAGGCGCGGCGGATTTTTGGGGAGGGTCAAAAGTTTTGGGGGGGTCACGAATAAAATATTAAAATTTATAGTACAGTTA
>DVXP01002545.1:0-12565 GCA_018235645.1 Junonia grisea | reverse complement strand
ACATAGAGCTGCTAAAACATCTGAATATACAAAAAAGAAATGATGATCACTTGGCTTTGGCCCGTGAACATCAATATAACCGGTAGCAATGCCGAGGGTTTAAAAATTTACCAACCAAACATAATAATAATAAAAAAAAAACATTTTTTTGTGGAAGATCACATCTTACTTTATTTCGGGGAAATAGGCAGATACGATTCTTGGGGAGGAGATCGGGTTATTTGAGATTTCTATCTAATATAATTCTTGCAATTCGCGAAGCTGTCTTCTCTTCAGCACGGATCGGTGAACCCGCGGAATAGCTTTCGCATGCTCATCAAAATTTTAAGTTAAAAATACAATGTCGAGGGGAAAAATAACACTGTTGTGTGTGTATTAAACGTTATTGCAAGGGAGGAGTAAAATAAATTCACCAGTATGTGTGAGTTAAGAATATTTTTTTCTGTTTAGCTATTATAGCTGCCATCTCCTAGTGTACCCCTGGGGGTACACGTACTCTAGTTTGAGTAACCCTAGTATAGAGGATGAATTATTATATAAACACTTACGGAATGTTAATTTTGTTGGTCTATCATGTGAGCTGCCTGTAGAAAGTAAGAGAAGTGATGAACACTTCTCTTACTTTCTAAAAAAATCATATATGATCACCAGTTGGCCGAATTTCGTAGTAGGTACCTTTAATACCGTAATACCTTTTTAGCTTTTTACTTTTAGTTATGGCCTGTTTATACACATTTTTATGGTAGGGGAGCCCGAGATGCTAAATTTGCAGTTACTAGAACGTCGTGAGGACCTATTGGATTTTGAAGATTAGACGCTAAAAAGGAAAAATGTTTATATGATGTTTTGCATTTCACCGGTGAGAGGAGCTTGTACAGGTTTTCGAAAATGGAAAAACAAGAAACTATCACACGGAAATACTCGAGCGCGTCAGTAGGGCTATTCCGACCAAAAATTGAGACTCACTCAAGCGAATTTTATACACTTCACTTACGCGATATGATGCGGCACCGAGTCGTACTAAAGTGTGTGTAATTTTTGACGTAAAATGTATGCATTGGATATTCAGTAGCAAGTTTTAACAATACAAATTTGAAAGACCGAATGAGCTAAATGTCTAAAATCTCTTGAGTGAGACTCGAGTTTTGGTCGGAATAGCCCTACTGATATTGATAAGGGATGTTAAGTGAAGCTTATAATAATTCTTACTCAAAATGCTGATGATTTGAAAGCGACCATAAGTCATGGCTGATGATTGAAACTGAAAAAAGTTATTGTGTCTTTGAAATACCTTAAAAATACTCCAGCGCCTCAGATTATGATTTAAAGGATTCATCTGGTTATCTTTTTCATCCCGATCTGACAATTACACGGAGTAATTTCCTAAATTTAACAGCTTGAAGGAAACCCACCAATATTAAGTATTCATATATGATAGTGGCACATTATAGGGTGCAAGGTTTCTTCCCATATGATTTTCTGACGCGCTCGAGTAACTGCTAAAATCCTCACTTGGGCTCTCCTACTATAAGACAAAATTTAAGTTTTGGCGTTGAATGGCTTTTCACGGCAAAATAGCTGAACTGATTTGGCCGAAAGTTCAAGTCAATGATGCAATTTATATTTTTATTTTATTACTTTATATTTTTAGTACATACGAGTACATATGAATATACGTATGAAAGTTAAGGCAACATAATATACATAATTGAACAATTAGTGAAACGTAAAAGTAGTACAACGATGTGGCCGTGACTGTGCGTGAACTAGACATTAACATAATTTGATGCAACCGCTGTGTCTCTACGGCAAGCAAATGTTTTTCAAATTTCGTAACACTTTCTGCTGCATTCTCGATCATTCGGTTTTAATTTTGTTGTGCATTTTTGTGTTCGATTAAAAAAAAGTGATACTTACGAATTTATAAATGTTAAAAAAAAATTCAAACGAACGCCGAAATCGCAAATAACAGCTAGTTAAGTATAAATTTATATGCTACTAAATATTCTATATAAGGCATTTATAAATGACAACAACAATCATTTTTATGGTTTTTTTTATTTTTACAAGTTTAAATATAATTTAGAGGTCAAATAAAATTACGATAACGTATCAACTTTTACCACAATATATTTTAAATTTTCTGTAGGTACTAACTGTTATACAGAGTTTATTATAATTGTAATATGAAGAAAACTTTTAAATTTACATTTTTATTTTTATTACTTTAAAAATACACAAATGTTACAGGAAAGTAACGGATTGTAAGGATATAAGTACATATTTAAAGCAGCGGATATACAGCACAAATTCTAGAAATTTTTGCATAAAATTCTGGCCAAAAATAATTTTGTATTAAATAATATAAAAACAAAAACTTACACAATTTTATTTTACTTTTTAATTATTGCAAATCAATATTTTTTTATCTACACTTTTTAAGTTTTTTGTTTTAGGTATATATTTTACAAAAAATCTTAAACTTGATATATAAAAAATAATGCCACATTTATCTGGTAATCTAAATGGGAGTTTATAAGATGTCTGCAAATCATGCTAAGAGGCATATGCGCAGGCGCACCTGCCGCGCCGCCGCCGGCTGCATCCACACGTGCACTGGCATCAATCTTTGTGGACGGTTTTCTTGTATTTGTATAATTAATTAGACTTTTTATTTATTTTTTTTATTCTTTAAAAAACTTTTTTATGTTCTTGAATATTTTTATACGTAATTATCCCGTTTGACATGTAGGGACGTGTTAATTTCTGGTCGTAGATTTGAAAGTAACGTTAGTAAAAATTGCTAGTCCGAGCGCTTTTTGATACTAGCAAAACTATTTATAACTAACATGAGTAACTCTGTATGGGGGATTCGTTGAACTGAAGTTAATTCATGCTATTTTTACATTTTCATAATTAGCGCGTTAGCTTAATCCTTATTGTAATAAACCATTATCATTTAAAATTATTTTCAGATATGTACATTAAAATTACTGCTCAAATTATATAATTTGTCGCAATACTCAAAGATAATAAATGACCGTTAATATAAAGCTAATGCCACTTACTCAAAAAAAAAGTTTTGTTTCCCCATTCCACTGAGACGGCTGTCAGATAGAGGGTTGTGCTTTATCTGTATGAATGTTAGTCCGTATGCCTTTTCATTGTCTCAACGTCGATACAAAATGTGAAAGAAATGTTATTAGATGGTTTTAACTAGCTGGATTTAATGGTGTAAAACATGAAAAATAAATAAGTAAGAAAACAATACAAACCGCAGTGAGCACGGTGAGCTCTCCGAGCCACTCGTTGAGCAGCGCTTCGGGATCGTCGGCAGCGGCGCCCGCGCCCGTGTCCTCTACCAGCGCCATCTTTGAAAAGAAAAAGAAAATACTTTAATAAAAAATATAGTCAATTAAAGTTAAATTACGTAATATGTAGAAAAGTTTCACTGAGGGTTACGTTTCTCAGAGCCAGGTATTTTTATAGAGTGCACTTTTGAAACGGTTGCGAACGGTTTTCGCGCTGTAAAGCTGTTTATTTTCAAAAACGAAATGGAAAATTAAGGAGTTATAAGAGAAATAATAGAGAGGTATGATAATAAAAATTGAAATAACAGTTTTTGAGATAATTAGTTGATACTCACAATTTTTGTTATTACATTAACGTATATTATTAGGTATGCAGGTATGTTCATATTAGCTGTAATATACTACTCGTCTAGCAGCTTCATAGGCGTGTTAATTTCGACATTTGCAGGTTTGGTGCACGTTTATGGCTATGGCTTCACTTCCGTTTGTGCCTGTTTTATATTTATAGCCCATAGAGGCTAGCTAATGGAAACGGAATTTGTCAAGTATGACTAATTTTCCTATCTTAAAATTAGCACAAGCTAACAAACTATTTTTATTTCAATATGGGTACCATAAATTTTCGTCCATGTAAATCAGAATATTTATAATTTGTATATGAATATAATAAATAGAATAATAGACAATTACAATAAACACATTTAATTATACAAATTTTATCAAAATATAAAATACTTTTACGATAAAGCAGTGGTAACAACATCCGGAGCAATAAATGCCACGTGCGGATCCAAAGCAAACTAAGCTGCTTGCAACTTCACACTACCGTTATAATGGGCGCTAGGTCGACTACAAAAAATAAAAGGTTTTCAATAACCACGTGCCAAATAAAATGTACATCTGGCGTTCCTGTCAACAATTCACTGAGTGCAGCATATAAATCTAATTGATCGACTGTGACAGACTTAATTTTAATTAAAAATGCAATGTTATAGCTTCTTATTAGTTAGTTTTTGTCGCTTTCTATTGTACCTATTCTTTGTTTTTATTTTTTATTGTACTTGTTTGGCATCGGAAATCTGCTATAAATAAAAGTATACTAGAAGACAATCTCTTTTAAATATTTTTTTTATATTTTCATAGTTTACCTACTTATTCTGTATAATTCTGACTGTAATTGAGATGGCTACACGGTTCACATCAGAAACACTTGAAAACTAACTATCAGTAAATTACAAAAATAGGGAAACATTTTGTATAAAAAATAATAATACTAAAATATAATATTGACTTACATTATTGATTATTATCAATCAATAATAATTTATTGTGGTATTATGTATGGATGGATTGGATGGAGACATCCTCTGTGAAAGTAGATAATTAATTGTACTCATATAAATTACAAACATTATGTAATTTTATAAAGTACTCAATATATAGTATTATAACAATATAATAAAAAGGGATGGATAAGCTATAAACTAGGAAAATTAACTAATATATTATTAATAAATTATTTCCTAATAATCATTTTGCATTAATCATTGTAACTTTCATACACCCAGCGCCATCTAGCTGTAGAGCCATAAATAATTTAACAGCATTACTTTAAGATTCGCTTATATGTAAGTTTGTTTATATGTGTTATTTCTATTTCTATTTTTAGTTTTGTAGTCAATATTAAAAAAATCAGTTATTATTTAAACCAAAAATAATAATTATTAATAGTTTTAAATATAAATTTGTGACTTTGTCATTGTCTAACTATGTATATGACAAAAACCTGTAACCTACTTACCTACCTTCCTACACAAAAATTATGTACATACATGTATTTATCATTAATAATAACTACGAAATAAGTGATGAAACAACACATAAAACAAAACAATATCACGTAAAATAGATTTTCGTAACGGATTGCAAATACTCTAGGAACTTAAACATGGACTGGTCCTTATATGGTTGACAAACAATATTACTTATACTAATTGAGTAAACTATTTGTAACTTATTGTTAAAATGGCGTAACCTTTACGGTGCAAAGATAAGAAAAATTTGCACAAGAGGTATTTGGCGGTAATTTATAGAGAACCTACATTAAAATACATTTAGAGTTTTCCTAGCTTTTTTGAAAATTTAATATAGTCTATGTTCACCGGAGATAGTTTAGCTTCCCAACAGTGAAATAATTTTTCAAATCGGCCGACTAGTTTTGTAGCCTATTCAATTCAAACAAACAAAAATCAAATGTTTTTTCTTTATAATACTAGTGTAGGTAAAAATGTTAGTGAAGTCACGAATTTTCAATAAGCGTAAAACTGAAAATTTAAAATAAAATTTTAAAATAGCCCTTACTACGCTGGCATTCCACTGGCATTTAAGAGCGATGTCAATAAAACATTTTATCTGACGCGAACAAGTTATTAACTGAGCAGCCGACTTAAGACTCCTTCATATTATAAAACGCCTGCTCTCTCTCGTGGCTCTTACGATGCTAAGTATGCGCGAAATAGGTGTCGGACGTTTTTAAAACGTTAAAGTAACATATTTTACACGGCTGAAATTACTGAAAATTACATCGTGAATTCGTGAAATTATATTACACTTTCCATTTTGAGGTTGGCTTCAATTTAACAAAATTACACGTACAACGGCTTCATACTTTAGTATATTTAGAAAATAAAAATTGTAACTAGTAACTGGACATTGATACGACAGTGTGTAAACATCACAAAATGAAAGAAGGAGCAAAAAATCTTGGAAGTTTAGCGACGCAATTATTGGCGCTGAAGTTCAAATTACGCCGGAAAATGGAGTTTAACAAGCCAATTTAAGAAACACGAGTTGGCTTTATCTAGAAGTGAGGTTTTCACGGTATAAAAATAAAGATTTTACATGAAAAATTAAATTATAAACTAAAATTTCAGTAATTTTCCCTTATAGCCGGATTTTGGATAGTTAAAATTTGTACGTGACTCCAAAATATCAAAGAGACATTTTGAGACGTGCACTTATGGATACTCATTTTTCTTAATTAATACTTTAGTATTCTGAGATATTTATAACTTGAAACTGGATGAAGTGATTTCTCAGGACAATTCGTTGAATACAAGGCAAATAAAAATTATTTTATTTTTCAACGGGACTTGAGTCTTATAATTCGTACATTTATTTAATTTTTTTTATATATTGAAAGACTACAAATGTTTTTTTTTTATAATCTATCAATATATAAAAAATATTTAACATTTTTACATTAACAGTAAAATGAAAATATTTTACAAGACTTATAAGTATGTGAGTCAATTGCTTGTCCTAAATAATATTACCTACTTGTGTACGTGTTTGTACACAGTTGTACACGATTGAGAACGTGTATATTTAGCCTAAAGGGTTGGCCGGTAATTACGATTTCAATTGAATTTCTCTCCCAGTCCGAGTATTGTTTGCTGGCGGAGACTTGTGTGAGAAATAATTTATATATACGTACCAATGGTTACCTGAATCTTAATACTTATCTGAAGTCAATGCAGAAATTGGGATTTATTTTAACACAATGGTATGTTTTATTGTTTAAAATTTAAATGCATAAATAAGAGCATTTTTATTTTGACATAAAATAGATTATATTATACTTTTTACTGATATATAGAAAGAGAGAGAATCGGTATTATCAGAATTTCGTATGGTAACGGAGCGCCTTGAAAGACAACCCTGTTCCATATTCATCCTCCTTTCTTTAAAAGTTTTCCTGGTACCTATTACAAATGATCATGCCTTCTAGTTTTTCGAGAAAATATAAAAAAATACTAATTAACAAACTTTGCTTAAAACTGGAGTTAAACTAACTATTAAGCTTAATTTTAGTGTATTGTAGGCGATACGTACCTACTGTGGATACAAACTTGCTCGCATCTCTTGTACTTATTAGTTTGAAATTATTAATATCATCTGTGGTCATTGACTTTTCTTACGCTGTGACGGTATTGGAAACGTCGGTGAACGTAAGGGTATTTGTTTGAGTCGCGTATTGCCAGACTAGTACTGTCACCCTCAGTGGGCGTACCACCTACATACGTATCTTACTCTGTCAGGACGAAATCCCTTCTGTCTCGACTTTTCTATTTTAATTGATGAGTATTTATTATAAAATAATGTAAACTTGTTTGACATTGTATGTCGAGTCATTGAACATTACCTCAAATTCAAATGAGTCGACGATGTGGTATGTATTACGATTATACACCTATTTTATGTATATGCACGTGCTATCTACATGTT
Organism: Junonia grisea; assembly: GCA_018235645.1. Classification (NCBI taxonomy): domain Eukaryota; kingdom Metazoa; phylum Arthropoda; class Insecta; order Lepidoptera; family Nymphalidae; genus Junonia; species Junonia grisea. The sequence goes on along the minus strand of DVXP01002545.1, from coordinate 4,967 downwards.
TTTGATAAAATAATTTCGAAATTTTCTAGCTATTTACTAAGTTACTCCATAACTTTGTTTTAGAGGAAATAAAATGTTTTAAGGTTTTTTTTTATAAAAAATTACAATAAAAATTAATAAAGCATAATTTATATTGAAATAAGTTATAACTGTTTGAGAATAGGATAACGAACACAAAACAAAAGTGATCAATTCTGTCAACATGTTTAAAACAATTTGTACGAGTACCAATAGAAAGACACCCTAAGTTTAAATGTGATAATTGAATGAGAAACTTAATATATTAATAAGGAGCAATGCGGGCAGTTACTAGTTAATGTAAATGCACAGTCACACACACATTGAATATGTACTTACGCTCAATGGACATTTAGAAATTAATGCGGTGAAAAATATTTCTGACGGTCAAATCCATTTAGAAAAACCAACAATTTTACGTGTACACGTCAAATTTACAATCCCCAATGAATATAAATTGATCTTCTACGACTCTAGTTCACGATGTAGATGTAATACGTAATATTGTTTTGGATCCGAGTACACCGGATGATCAACCTCGTCCCCCTGTTTGACACATCTTAGCTGTCGACTGAGACATCCCCGGCGATAACGTGATCTATACCATATATATAGGTACTAACATTATAATATTTTATTGTTTGTGTATTTGAAATAAATAGGCTTTGAAACTAGGAATATGAAAAATTCTTTAATTGTTGGGAAGCTACACTATCTCCGGTGAACATAGGCTATATTAAATTTTCAAAAAATGTTAGGAATACCCGTGCAAAGCTGAGGCGGTCTACTAATCTAATAATAAATACCTATGTATTGATCCTAATATATCCCCCCTACCCAGTAACGGATATACCCATAGGCCCGGGCCTCACGGGCGCCACATAATAGGGGCGCCAAAATTAGCTTTTCTGTGGCGGCAAAATTGCAAATAAGCCGGATGACCTTTTTTTAGCTCAATTTGTACATGTCACATAGACGATGGCTAAGCTAGGGGCGCCGTATGAATCAGGGCCTAGGGCAGCACATACTTATAACTAGGTCAGTCCTGCAACCATGCAAGCGAACAAGAATTTTTATATCTAAAAAAAATTAATATCCAAAACTTGTAACACAGGAAGCGTCGACTGAAATGGATTTAATTGATTTGAATAATAACGGCTTTCACGGGTATCGGCTTGATAAACCGTAGCAGATATTGTTGCAATTCAAGTCAATCTTGCAACAAACAATTGGATTTCAGCTAAATGTTTTATTTCGATATTTTAAAATGTTGACGGCGACTTGATTGTGGTTTATCGTGGGACAATCACTACTGAAATATAACTTTGAAGAATATAATTGACATTAATTGATTGCCAACCGGAAATCACAGAACCACAATATGAAATGATTTCATATGTCTATACATGATATTATACATATAAAATACGGAACATTGTTCCTAAATATACGAAGTCGAATATACGTAGATTTTGATTTTATGTTTACGAAAATTTTACAATTTAATTACATTATAACTACATCACGCTGTGATATAAAGCAGAAGAACCTTTAATAATGGAGGTGACACCGCAGAAACTAATTTTTAAAAAGTTTTAGTACTTGAAATATCCTTTAGCCTTATAAAATAGTTTTCTTAGGAGGTAAAAAATTATTGTAAGTAGGTATTTATGGAACACTTATTAACCAACTTGTAAAAAGTGAATTGATAATACGATAGTATATTTTAGTATGTAGTAGTATTAAAAGTGACTATTTTGGTCAAATAACGCAGCTGGAAGTGTTCATCGTACCTTCCCTACCCTGCCGTTTTTCGGCTCGTTTAGTTTTCTTAACAAAGTTTATCCAACATGTAAAGTCCAGGATCTAGTTAGCAATGGTCTGGTAGCCTTTATTAATGAGGATAGCAAAATATTTACTGCTTTTTCACGCAATTTTACACAACATATTTTTATTAATTATTAAATTAAAGTAAATTACAAATTAGTATACAAATGTGTCACAATTTACAAGATATTAATTTAATCGGTTAAATTAAACTTATAGGTATTTACCTAAAATATATATATTAAATTTTTTGATAAATGATTTTGATCAAATTTTAGTATATACCTACATTTTAGCTAGTTCCTGGACGTTCCTCTAGTATTGGACGTCTGTCGAGTCAACTAGTAATAAGTAGGTATATAATTTATTTCACAATTTAATCGTTACACGTTACGTAAGTAACGTATGTATGTAGGTTTTTATGTTTAAAACCGATAACTGAAACGTGAAACATGCGCCGTTGAAATTCAATGGCACTTCGAAGAGTATTTTCACGTACTAATTGTTTTGAACTCTTATATCATTTTTTATCGAAAAGTATTACCTAATGAAAAAGAATAAATTAAATATTAATGAATTAAAATTTACTTTAAACTCACTTTTTTATTATATTTTCAATTATGTGAATTATCATATAAAAACGAATTACAGGAAAAAATGAATAATATCTACATTAGGTAATGAGAAATGACATAGACCTCGTTGCACGCTCGCCTTGACCTTAATACATTCCATTATTATAAATTATACAAAATTGAATGATATAATCGTATTAACTTTATGAAACATGCTATTTTTATTGTTTACATAATACGCAATATAACTAATTAATTACATTATGTACATGTACATGTATGTATCTTGCATAATAATAGCATATTTTCAAGGAAGTACCTAATGGAAAGGATAGGCAGTTATAATCCGACTACAGAGACGCGTCTTCTCAATTTTATGATTTTGCATGTTTGATAACAGTTTATAAGCATATTTATAGTATACTTAGAATTCTTATACAATATGATATGTTTATAATGTGCATACAGTTATGCAATTTTACTTATTTGGAACACGTTCAACAGGACCTATTTGATATGAAACACGTCATGTCGTCAACATGATTACCTCAATTGTACTTTAAGCCAAAAACTGACACATAAAATACACTTATATACATACAATAAAAATTGCGTAATTTGTAGTTTATGGAACGAGTGTAATTATTGTGAATTGATTGACAACTCCCTCACTGATAGTAGTTTAAATCGATATAGATTGGTTTAGTACTCTAGCGACTATGGAACACTCGTAAATACTAACATACGTATATAATTAAATCATAGACTGCTAAAATCGTTGCCCTTCCTTTCAGCTTTGCCGTAGTAGCGTAAAAATAGAAAGAGGACGCGTATTGTAGTAGAAGTAGACGTATTTTCTAACAATTTTGGTGGAGAGATACCTTTATGCGTTTCCGTAACAACGATAATAAGGTACTGTTTTCTAGAAATTAGTGATAATGTTTACATTCATACCGTTTATAAGAATAAAATGAGACTCATGAATGACACTCGTAGATAAGAAATGTATAACATTATTCATATAAGAATTTATTACCAGATTCTTGCTCTACCTACGTTCCTATTAATTACATTTTCCGATGCCAAAAGATTTAACATTTAATAAATGATTGTAGTACCTATGTACTTTGATCCTTATTTATACTTTTATAGAAAATAAAAACAGGAAGTTACACATTTGTTACACAGCACAAGTTACATTTAATTACGAATTTTTATTAAAAGTTATTTTTAAAGAAATATTTTTTTTATTGCAGGGTTTCAATGTAAGTGTTATAAAACTATTAACCTGTTTGTCTAATATGTTAAACAACGGTCACCGCTGATGACTCTGAGTCTCATGTGAGTCACCTATAAAATTATGAATGACTCTACTACAAGATATGTATAACGGAAAATCTTATGTTTAAATAATAGTAATCATCCATCCATTGACCTTTGTCCAATTTGTGTAGTTGTATGTTAGTTTCGGTACCAAAATATCATTAATTAAATCATCAAAATACTGTATTTAATATAACGTAACATAACATTATATTATTTTCTATAAAGTTAATATATTTAATTATTTAGTCGAGTTTCCAAATAATCGTAAGAATTAGTAATTTCGTAGTATATGACTTTTATATATATCTTTAGTATGCAAAAATATTATATATGGAAATGTAGATTTTAATATATTTAGTTAACAAATCTAGGAGAAATAGGAGAACTTTAAAAGCACTATAAAATTTTACCTCATAATCATATATTAACTTTTTGACTCACCTTTTAAAGTAACGTTGACCGAGTTTGCTCAACGAACTTTTCTCGCTGTTGTTAAAGTTATTATCCGCATATTTTCCATATCAGCGAAATAAACAAATTTCGAATTAAACACACGCCTACAATATCCAGACAGTTTGCTTACCACTGCACTCTGAGAAGTCTAAACTATTTATTGTTTATTCTAAACAATTAAATGGTCACATTTCGTTCAAATTGAGGTTTTATATGATAGTCAAAACTAACTTTTGTTTTTCTTATTAGGTACAATTTTTACATTTTTTATTTCCACTTTTTAATTGAATCATCGTATTGCAAATATTAACGTGCCATCGCAACGTTGCGATAGAAGCGACCGTTCCGCGAAGCCGCCTTTGAGTGACTAGTGCTCTGAGCTAACATAGCAACATATGAATATACTATGATTTTATCATAGCAAACATCATTCATTAGTTTTCTTCATTTTATATCATTATTAGTTTGTTGCTAAGAATGAGGTACAAAAAAATATAGACTATACCTACTGTATGCATTTTAAACATAAATATCACGGTAGGTAAAAACATATAGAATGTTTTTATAAACGACCATGTTTTTTCATAATAGCTGACACACCCAATGCGATAGCATCTCTAGTACACAAATTCGTAGAAAGTCACTTACTTCATTTTTAAACGGTTTTATTTAGCTCACCCCGTTTGTTTTATTTATTCTTTATTCTTGGGTCAAATTTAGTAATTCAAATTTCACCCTCTTCCTGTCAACCGATTAATCTGAAATTTT
>DVXP01002544.1:0-12566 GCA_018235645.1 Junonia grisea | reverse complement strand
TCTACATAAACTTATTCTGAATTATATTAAGTATCAGATTGATACTATCAGCGTTGGTCCGGGCGAAGCCGGGGCGGGTTGCTAGTACCAGTATAATTTGGGTGCAAATAAGCTTTTCACTAACATAAGTTAACCCCTTAATTAGTAGACAGTAAAGAGCTCAGGTATCTTCTTATTTAATAGATTGAAATTTACCACTCCCTGCCTTGCATGTTACATGTTTGTTGTTAAATATTAATCACTTCTTTCAATTTTTTTAATAACATCGTGAAAGGGGTACATAAATTGTTGGTGATGTAATAGCAATTATCTATTTGTACGCATAGAAGAACTTTAATTTTCCAGCCTCGGGCGATAGGAAACACATTGCTTCCTAGTTTATTCAGGCATTACATGCACATGATTGAATAAGCAACGCAATTTATTCGTCTATATGCTAATGCGATATCTTAGTAAGGTAAGGGCACCTAATTCCGAGGTATTTGAAAAAATAACTGAATCCATGAATTCACAAGTTTTTTTATTCTAAAAAGGCTACCAAATAAATCAATCCATGCTAGAGTAACATAAACTTGTAAATTAAATAAATAATACTAATAATTAAAGTCATTACAGAAATAAAACCTTCCTAGGGTAAAATAAGCTATAAATGCATATAAAGCATTTTTTAATACCTTGGAATTAGGTGCCTTTACCTTACGTTCTATAACAATTTGCGCTCCTGTTTCGTAGCCATGGGATGTGTTCCAGCCCACGCATCCTGGCATGATCCTGTGTTTACTTCAAATAACGGTATTGCATTCCCCGGGCGGTGAATATTAGCATGGTGTATACCTACCTATTATAATATATCTCTTCAAAAAAGAGAAATGGTTTGCAATCCGTTAATGTAAGATTAATGTTATTTTTAGTGTTATCATGTTATTCAATTTAAAATTAAAAATAAAAGTTTTTGCAATCTGTTGATTGTGTCATTGCCAAACTTTTATTACACTTAATATTTATTCGGTACTATTAAATCAGATATCATTAATTATTTTACTTACCTACCACTTATATCCGTTTGGCATTCTTATTTTTTTAAGTGACTTTTTAAATTCATTAGAGATAGACAAAATAATAGAAGTGTTGGAATACATTAATTATCATAATTCCGTCAAAATTATGCCTTTTTTTTGTTAACCTAAACCAAGATTTATACGATTTTATGACTAAAAAATCCTCGTTTACAATTTTGAAACCGTCTAATACGTACTTGCCAGGATGTAATAGCATTTATGGTAGCTGTTCGTTTTTATGGTTATCCTCATATAACCCATAACCCTCTTAATTAGTTAGATTAGGGCAATTTTACAAATAATTATTTCTTCGTAGAAAAATACTACTGACTTCAGTCGTAAAGTTAAAGTATATAATTTGATAATCCGGTCGCAAGTAAAACAATTACTTTTTTATTTATTAATTTAAATTCCATCTCCCTCTTCTTTTTTAAATAGGTGTCTTAAAATTTCAAATTAAACCAGACGTCGGCAATTTAAACACATTCATTGATCGAGTAATAGAGCCATTCGTCTCGGTCTTAATTTATAACGTCAATACTACTGGTAATAAATCTATAAAATATTAATAACATATTTTTCTTACAGTAGTTCTTAGAGAAAGTAGCTGCTTTTATGGTTCCTCAATTTTTCGAGCGTCTCTACTTCGTTTTATTTGGTACGATTAAACTAAAAGTCACCTTCATAACAAAAAAAAAATTAAAGAAAAGTTACTTCTTACTCGAAATTGATTTTGTTTACATTGTCTGTCTGTACTTAATCATCGAATACAATAAGCAATTAAAGTAAAGTTACGATTTTTTTGTTTTATTACATAAAATTAAAATACAGTCTGTCTAGTGGGTATTATTCTATTTCATACTTAAAACTGAAATATTTGAGGTGTTTGTACAACAAGCCTTCCCTTTCCTACTATCACACAAAAGTTAGTCACAATGAAGAAAAGGCAAAAACAAAATCAAATGGGTAGACGTGTTCTCGATTGATGATCTTTAAAGCATGCGGCACTTTTATTTATAAGGGTATGTAAACCTATGTCCCGATAGTTTTATTGCAGCTATATATAGAACGACGCGTTTTTCTTGTTTGCACAGATAATGCAACCGATACCGTACTATGCAAAGACAAGTTCAGCATCTAACGGAATGTCTGACCTACATCAGGGCTCATTACATCACGACACGTGCTTATGACCAGTCTAGTTGACATTTTTTAGCGATGACATTGATCTTGGTGCAAGGAGGCGTAAGGGTCAGTTTAGGCTGGCGTGTTCTTAGGTAATACCAGTAATAGGTAGCAGTCTATATAGCAAGTCATCGTTCTGGGCGGTCACGGTCAACTAACGGTGAGTTATGCCCTAGAAAAGGGTCCGGTGAACTTCGCTGCGTTATGGTTTTATTACGAACTAAAAGTCATCCTCTGGTTTATGCCTGTAAAATGTTTGGGTTATGTGTGGACACAATCCGTTTACTTGATTTGTTAACTTTAAAATTTACATGTCATCTAATATCTTAATTTCTGATTTTATTATTATTCTAAGTTAATGATACCATTTAAAATATTTAAAATATATTCGTGGATATTAAGGGATTGATGAACATTAGTTGAGGTACGTGCAATTATACCTATCTATCAAATAATATTTCCGTCCACAGAATCCTCAGACCATGATAAAAATGTATTGGAAAGTTACAAACAGAAATAAAAATGTCGTAATATTACGTAAATACTTACCTTATAACTACCAGTTATGACAGATATACGTAAACATTTTTTGCCTCATTAGTCCGACTCGGTAGAAATGTTGACGACCGCTAGATAACCATCAAAGCTCTAACTAAACCTTGTTTTCCTACGCCTGGGCGAAGATACCTTGTATCTTAGTTCGTGACAAGATACACGCTAGTTTACAAGTTTAAGTTGCCTGAGAACAGATGACACAATTAATGGCCTGCGCACACGAATAACGCCAAAAGGCAGACAGTTTTAATCCAAACAAAAGAAATGGCTTACTGCTGTAACTTTTATGCGTCACGATATAAAGCCACTTTTTGCTAAAAGTCGTGTAAAAGTACTTGCCGTAAACTTTTTGCCCGCGTTAATGAGCGTGGAAAAATCAGCCGAAAAACGTTTTTTTTTTCGTAATGCCCAAAGGTCACTGATATTTCGACAGAAAAGTCCTCTTCTGTGCCATGCTGTGTGCACCTGCCATTTATATTCCATTACATTGCAAGAAAGTTGACCACTATATAAGTAAAGGACTAAACCCTGTTTAACTCGTACTTAAACACCTGGATCTTGCATCTTAATTCGTGACGAGAAACACGCTAGTTTACACGTTAGAACGAATGACACAATTAGTACATACATTGCGAGATTGCATCTGAGTAACGAAGTCACTCCAGCACTTAATTCAAGCATAGCGTGAGTCGAATAAATAAGCCAAGCCAAGGACTATGACCCCATGGGATTTCTCACGCGACCAATACAAATATTAATACGAACTCGCGAGTTCCAATGTTGATGTTCGGTTTCGAAACTAATCCTATGGTTATTGATGAGAGTAAGGTGCACTCTCACTCATTTAGTTCGATGGGTCTATTAATCTATTTTGTATGAAATATGTTACACGTCGCCGAATGTAAATATGCATTAAAAATGAACTATGCTCATATACGCTATTTAATGTGATTTATTAAACTTCTTTAAGATTAGCTACACTGAAAATTTTCTTAAAGAAATACGAATTAGTTTCTAAAATATGTATATATTTAACAGGATTGTATAACGAATTACTGTTATAAAAATCAAAATTACTAATATTCCTTATATACATCTCTTCAATCGCGTAATGGGTTCGCAGAAATACTGCCGTCAATCATATAACTTACCAAATAAATATTACAAGAATTTTAGTAAATACCTATTACATAAACACACTAATATTAGAAACTCTGTCAGTGATATATCGAGGACACTCACGATAAGCATGATTAAATTCAATAGTAACCAGAAATGGATTTACTACCACTAAACCAATTATGATCTCGACTTTCACGAAACCAAAGTCAAGGTTCTGTAGGTCACAGGTACAAGGGGTCGTCACGAGGAAACCATACTGATCGATCCTGTACTACATTCTCCACCAGACCAATCTAATTTGAACTCTATTTCACTGTGATAAGATATTTTTTGGGATCCAATAAATCATGAGCAATGGTGCTCTAGACATGCTTGATACGTGATAAGGATATGAAATTTGATAATTATGCGAGGTAGCGGGATCGCGGTCCGTTTAATGCGGAGCGTGAGCCAGTTTTAAACTAAACGTTTTTTTTTTTTTTGTCAACAGTAAGGGACTATTTTATAAAAAGTGTTACATACACTAAAAGTTTCTTATTGTAAACATATATCTCTATGATTTAAAGAATTTCATTAGGAAAATTATAATTAAATTAATGCAACAAAAAGTGGATGAACTGTGCGAGCAAAATTTTATATTATGTGTAAACTGCACAATTAAAAGCTATAATGGCAATTTGCACTTATTATTCAGCGCTTCAAGGTTTATCAATACCTTAGACTTACAATTAGAGAGATTCGTTACCTTGCTAATAAATATAAACTTTCGGTGAGTTATGAAATGAAATACTTAGGTAAGTCTAACAATAATAAAAAAACAGTTCCAAATGAGGTATCCATATATATGCTACTAACAAACAATTTATAACCGTTTAAACCAACATTTAAAGTAACGTTTCTTCAAAGTCTATGATTACAAACTGGATTTTAATATGGCTGCCAGGAGCTTCGTTTATCACAGTTAATCTTCATAACAGCATTAACTGCAGTTTCCGGAAAACAACATTTCCCGTGGTCAAATATGATAAGCATGATTAATAAACGCTTCACACGCACCGTTATTATGACGTTTTAAAAGGGATATGGTAGAAGCATACCAGTAATTTATTCTAAAGTAGCTTATGAACGCTCCACAATCAATGTGCTCTTCCAAGAAGACTCTAGAAGCGTTATTAAAATGTTTAACATAGTTTTGATCCGTAGCATTTGTCAATTTCCATTTCAACTTATGACTTTTTTTCTGTACTGTAACATAATGGCTAGATTAATGGCTAGATTAAGCTAGGCACTTTCGCATTAAGACTTACAATAGATGTGGTATACATTGTTCTTTGAATGCTCTTTTAAAATCTCTAACAACTACTTACCAAAAATCCATACTAATATTATAAATGCAAAAGTGTCTATCTGTCTATCTATGTGTCTGTTAAGTTTTGACATTCGCTGAACTAATTTCAATAAATTTTGGACGACGACGTACATTATTGGAAAGAAGGCGGACGAACTTTTATTTTTTTTTTGCGAAAATAGTATATTTAAGATAGGGAACGGGGGTGTCGACCTTTTTTTTTTTTTGTTCAATTCGTATATGTCATATAGAATCACAGAGGATGGCTAAGCTAGGGGTGGCATATGAATCAGGGTCTAGGGCGCCACTTGTGTTAAATCCGCCACTGCGAACATAGGCTATGTTTCTGGACAAAACGCGGGAGGAACCTACCGCGGTCAAAAGCAAACATAGATATAATAAGATAATTCATCAAACTGAAGTAATGTTTCAACTGGTAATGAGAAACGGTGATATTAATTAGCGGTTTTGTTTCGCTCGGTCTCGCTCCGCTGGGAACGAGAGATGATACTGATGTATCTGTGTTTAATAGCTCTTGCCATTTTCACTGACTTTAACTTTACCGTATGAAGATTTTTCATAATATTCTCTGCTTAAAAATAATTGGTAAAATTAAAAGACATTGTTTTAGTGGCCTTTTCATGAATATGTCAAGTGAACTAGAATTATTACCTATAGGTTAATGGTGTATCTAATTTTCAAACACACCCACAACCTATGTATCAAAAGATAAATGGGAATTACTCGTAGATACAAAGGTAAAGGCTACTCGAAGTGCTACTTTTAGTAAATACCAATAATTGTAAGATTCATAGAAAGGGCAACGCTCTATTTTTTTTATAATTGCGCAAAAAATAAAAATATTTGCTCAAATAAGTTTTTTCTTTGCGAAGCAGGATGTTTTTGATGGTATACGTCAAGCTTCACAGCCTTTTTAATGGCCAAGGTCGTTGACTTATTTTGGTTTACGGTATTACTTAATTTTTTCTCTTTGTGAATACAGTGTTAATTCCTAAATTACTAGTAACTAGTTTACTCTCGTGGTTTTACTCGCGAACTAGTACTTGCTTGTGGCTTATATGTATTTTACACACAGACGATGAATACCTCTTTAACATTTGTGGTGGAATTTTGTAAAATCCGTTCTTATTGAATTTTCCGCTAAAGTTCCACTGTTCAAGTCTCCAGGTGTTACGGTCCCAGATATCGCGATGAGTCACTATACTACGCAAATCTCTTTTACATAGATAGATGCTATAAATCCTATGATAATCGCCTGTCACCGTGATATATTATAACTTAACATCAGTGTTCGCGGCCCCAGTTAGATAACAATCGCAAGAGCGAGAGTGAAAGCGTTCTGCCGGATTCACATGTGATCAGCCTCTGTTACGTCAAGGCGCGATTTTCTTTACCTAATGACGACGAGGATACTATCTTTTATTTAAAGTTTAACTTGAATTAGAATTTGTTAAAACCTAACAGCCCAATGATTCTTTAAGCGTGTATGAAATAATCGTTATGAATATTACGAGTATTGAGCTTTTTTGCGTTTCAAGATAAATTATAACATCAAAAAATCTGAACCGCTATCAAATATGATATTAATAAGCAATTAGAAGAAGATCGTTTACATATAAATTCATATAAATCACTTTTGAGTAATAACATTTATTAAGCATAAAATTAGTAACGGCAAGCGTGTAGAATAATAAAAACAACAAAAAAAAAAACACAAAAACACACTAACAATTTAATGGAAAGGACATAACGGTTTACAACTCTAGAACAAACATACAACGTTACTTACAAAGAGAAAACATTTAATGTTTTTTTATGGCACGTGTAACAAAAGATTCATCTCGATGGGCGGACAAATTGACAGGTGTCTACGGTGAAGGAACCTCGAGTGGCCCACAATAGCTATTAAGTAAACTGATTTAATCACTGATTGCTTATGTGAAGGTTTAAATGGTTTAATTAGAGACGATATTTTGTAGCGGACGTATTCCATTATCTCCCAACTCCGCTACATTGTATTGGGGAAGTGTTTTTCATTTAGTATTCTTAAGAGATATTGATTGTTTTTACGAAGCCAAGTCCTTTAGTCCATGAAAGTTATTACGTAACAAATTTTGAACTGTTCATTCTCTCCTTTGTAATTTCTTACGTTGAAGATGATCTGCAAGACTTTACGTTCAAGTATATTTATGCAATATGAATCATCTGTCCATTTATGTAATAACGTGTTTTCCTTTCCAATAACACATTTTTCCTGTGTACCTATCTAGTTTGCAAGTAATACCGTTGCAAAAATGTACCCAACATTGATTAAATCTACTTAAGCCGAACCAATTATTGTGTACTGTGAGATCATTAGAAACGAAAAAGCGTTTAGTAATCTTACTAATATTGTTAACCTTAATAACCTCTGCGATACTTTACCATCGCAATATTTTTGGCAAACGTAGTTAAGTTTTCCAATGCTTCAACGGCACAGGCAAAAATATTGCTATCTCAAAAAGGTTAGTAAAAACTACAAACAAACCTAGCATGCAATTTCTAACAAGTTATTTTACATCTAAGCTATAAATTACTTTATAACATAATCTCTAGTAAAAGTGTAATGCTGGGCAAGTCTAGTCTAGACTCGGGGTACCGTTGCGAACTGCGGTTGAATGCAACTGAGTATCATGTGAAATGATGTTTTCTACTGGCTCTGTCATTGTTAACGGAATATAATTACGTTCTGTTTCTGCTTCGATAGTATAATTATAAATGCTAAAATGTATCTTCTTGTAACTTTGTAGTGGGACAATACCTGAGCTTCATCATTGTAGCTTTTTATATACAAGCAGTCCGCTCTAACTTCGCACGAACTTGAACTATACGTACGAAGATTTAAAAAAATATATATGTTTGCACTTATTATACATAAAGACTATGTTAGACAGGGATAATGATAATACATTATCTCCTTTTGAAAGAATTTTCGAAATCGGTCTAGTAGATTTTTTACGCACAAAGTATTTATTAATACCATACATACAAAGCTTTCCTCTTTGTAATAATAGTAAAGAGTATAGACGAAGAATATATCCTTAGTTTAGGGCCCCGTGTTTATTTACAAATATTCTGTGCCTCTGGCTACAATATATCACCATCACTTAATGATATGAGCAATAGGTACCGAAAGATGGATGGCTGTGTATGAAACGTTGACGGGTTGACAGTTTGTTAGCCTCGATTTGCAAATGCACTATAATGCATACTTTCCCTGCTTGACATTCACGAAATAACGTGAGAATTAGGAATATAGTACCCACAATCTGTGTCATGAAGTCCAGTAAAATGAGAAATAAATTTGAGAAAACATTAAAGAACCTCAACGAAATATATAACATATTTTGTTTACTATTAAACCCTCATTCGGGTCACTTAAGAAAGTCAAAATTGAAGAATGAATCTGCAGTATTGTTTCATTAACACATTTGAACTTTTGACTCCACTAAAATTCCCGCAGTGCGGCCTTTGTATATTAATTGATCATCGTGCGGACGTACCACAGAATCTTTAATAATAACGCCTCGCCGTTCAAACGGTGCAGAAAATTAATGATGGAACTAGAAAAAAATTACAAGACACTCAAACCGATAATAACTAATAGGGTATCTGTTTTCCTGTTATGGAAAATGAATACCCTTCCACGTTTACTCTGCCGTTATCGTGGTATTTACGAGAAAACACATTTCTCGGGTTTCCGTCCCACAGCAACTCATTACCAGGTAACGGAACCGCTGCCTTGGTACTGTTAGAATCACAGAACATTCCGGTGGTCGTGTACTAGTTGCTCGCTTAATGGGTTACTGGTATTTATGCAAGGGTTACTGGGGTGTGATTATGGCAAGCCAAGCGGCAAGTGATATTTTGAGGTCTATTTATGGTGACGAACCTCTAGATAGACTATCAGTAGGATAGACGTTTATTGACAACGACAGCTTCACGAATTGTTGCTAATGGATTATGAAATAAGAAGTGCTTGTAATAGGATAACGTTTATTTTAATTCACTTATCTCAGAAACTATCTGAACGTTGTAAATAATTGTTTATTTACATTATTACATATCATTGTAACTTTATTAGCTGTTCCATTCATGTATAGCAGTTTACTTAAATGATACTTGTATTAATGTAGATTTTGTTATGTCGAAGGACGTTCCCAAAGTTATTTTCTATTCGAAAACAGTAGGTACTTTTTTCTGCACTACACATATCTAATAACATTAGGTACCTATTTGCACCTATCCCTTATAATTTTGTAACATGCATGCAAAATTCTAGACGAATGAAAGAATAAGTAACTACCAAATCATTCAATTCTAATAAAACGAGAAAGCATAAAGCATATTTATAAAATTAGTTAGGATGGTATAAAATTTACAAATCCTTACTTCCTTACTTAATATAAATGGGAAAGTGAGTTTGTATGTTTATTTTTTTGTATGTTTGTTCCGCTTTCACGCCATTGAAACTATTGCCATGAAAAATTACAAATACAACCCTAGCAACCTAGAATAAATTACAGGATATTTTTATTGCGGAAAAATTACACGCTCCCGATGAACAGTGTTTTTTACTCAGAGCTATAAAATCGAAATACAAGCGGGCATAGCCGTAAGCGACAGTAGTCGGTTATATTGCTTAATAATCATAATAAGACTAATAAAAAGAAACAGGGAATTAGGTAGCTAATATGAAATCTCATAAAGGAAGTACAGCTTAAACAGCTAATAGGCGCGTGATTAAAATGTGGGGGTACCTACAGCTAGTCTATCCCTTTTTTTTTGTTGACGCAGGGTAAATCTTCATAGATACCCGACTCCTGGGGGGGGGAGGATCGGGTTATGTGAGTTTGCACTCGTTAAAACCCCCTGCAATGGCCGCCACAGCACGATAAACGGAGAGGCTACGGGATCGCTTTCGCAGCACGTCCGCGACCTCTCCCGTGCGTTGCTCCGCTCGTGGCTTGCGGAGCACGTCTCAGGAGGGCGAAGATGATCTCGCCCTCCCTCACACCCCTCGCTGGTGGGTACACCGGCAGTCCGGGGCCATACTGGACTGCGGTCCTCCTCTCGGTCGTATGAAAACGGATGCGTGAGACCCCCAACTCACGCACCCACGGCCAGCTAGTCTATACCTATAGGATTATAAGGTATACCTATCCTATACCTATAATCAAAATAAACTTCGTAACCAGAGAACCTATGCCTTATCTGTTGTACTCATGGAGTATATTTTATGAATAGGTATGTCAATGCCAATAACAAAATCCAAATACACGTAAAAAAATTAACGAATAAAATAAAAATAATTAAAAAGTAAATTATCACGAAAAAAAATAAATTAAATTAATTATTTCAATTATGAAATAAGAAATATCTTTTTCATGTCTGCAATAATAATCTAGTTACAGTGTATCGTGTTACTATACTTATATTTAGCAGAATTTTAACTAAAAATTGTTATCAATACTTTTGGTTACGGTTCGTAATTTAGCTGAATCAAATATCAAGCTTGACTAAAAAAAACTGTGACCTTGAGATTACATTACTCATTTCTATACCGTCCATATGTTCAGACTTTAATATAGCGTTAATAAGAATTTTCAAATAGGTAATGCCGTAGCTAATTATTATATTTTTAAGTAAAAAAAGGTAAAAAGTATAGTAAATAAAAGGAAATAAGTAGATATTTTGCACCAAGTTAGATTAGTTAGTAAGGTCGTCCACCCCTGCGCTATGATAGCGTAAGCTTAATTGCCACTGAAAACTTTTGACGCAATCCTCGACTTGTAGGTTGGAGTTCCGCTCTGTTGAAACTTTTATTATAATTTTAAAATTATCATTAAATTGATAGTTGTTAGACTCTAGGCCTGGACTAATATTAAATATTATGATTATGATATACCTAAACGACAAAACGACCTTTCTTGTAAGTATGTAATGTAATATTATGTAATGTATGTATTATTATGTTTTCAGTAGACCCTCGCGACAGAGTCTGTGGAGAAACTTTTTTCCTATTTCACCTCCTTAATTATTTACTTTCACGATTACCTGTAGCTTACGTCTTTCAAAATTAGTTTTGCCATCCATTTTATCACGAAAAAAAACATATATTATGTGTGTACATGCATAAAAAAGCAGCTACATACATACATACAAGCCCTAAACATTTAGTCTGAAGATCGTTGGAAGATTAAAAGAATTATCAATTAAAGGTTCCTTACCGTGACTTTCTTAGACCGACATATTATCAAGTTTCCGATGAACATCAATTACGAGTAACAATTTGTTTCCATCGATGTTCCTCGCCATTCTCGTACCGATGTAAAAAGGCGAAACTCATCGATTGTTACACAGCCAATGTCAAAGAAACTTGTTCACAGTTCACAGTGTCTGTGAGAAATTGTTTACACTGAAACAAAACATTATGTACATCTTATATGTATAACTATACAAACGATTGTTATCATAAATGAACTACAGTAACTCTAAACTAAAGCGTCCTCATAAAAAATAATAAGAAATAGTTTATATAATTAATAAGAAATAATTTAAGTTTAATTAAAATATTTCTCGAAAAAACGTCCTCTTACATTTAAGCTAAAAGTTGGGGAAAGCATTTATTTTATTTTATTTAGATTTTTATAAACAATATGTTTTACCTATTCACCAAATTACATTTACTTGCCAGAAAAAGAAGACATCAAACTTACATAGGTACGAAAGGGATGAATCGTCACTTTTAATTATAAACAACTAAAATTATATGACTATTAAATCCAGTGCATTTAACGGATATTAGCTATAACGGATATTACCTATGTTTTTGCGTGAATTTCATTGAATGTCAGATACTTCATAATTGGCTAATTGCTACTAATTGCTAAATCGTAATACTTCCTGAATATACATATCTGTAAAGTTCGATTCACGCTATTAATGTAGGAATGTAGCATAGGTAATATTGAAACTGAAATACGAGTACATCGAGTAGTTTATTTAACATTTATATACATGATAACATCACACAAAAATAAACATACCAAGTGCATTATAAATTTATAAATAACAAAAATCATCTATTATAAATGGAAAAATGGATAATATATATGCATATGCAAAAAGATGTGTTGCATATTCATATATTTATTTATCGCAACAAATTTATTCGGATGTTTTAAAAATATTTGGTCAGTTTCACTTGGGCAGTTGAAATAATGAATGGGCAGTTT
>DVXP01002543.1:0-12566 GCA_018235645.1 Junonia grisea | reverse complement strand
AGGCTACTTTTATTCTAAAAACTGAAAGAAATCCTTAAAATTGTTTGACGCGGACGAAGTCGCGGGCAGCCGCTAGTCTTTAAATAATATTTATTAATTTATTAGCTGATGTTGACGATATCATTCGCACAAAAAATAAAGATTTCCGGGGTTTTTATATTTTTTTTGTTTTGCGTTTAATAAAGAGCTGTTTTTCTAATGTTATAAATAGATACATAAATTTTATTTATTCATTCATGTAGGTATAGATTCCTCAGAGGTTGAATAAGTTGTTTTGTATTTGATTGTGGAAACACCATTTTTTCGAGGCAGGAATGTCTTCCAAAATATAAGTTTTTTGCCTTATTGACCAACATATTTTTTACGTGTTTCACAATTTTTTAAACGATTTATTTTATAGACAACAACATAACAGCTAGTATATTAAAAATATCTGCCATCTTTGTTATATTTAAGTATATCTACCCAGGAAAACTAAAAGAAAATTCGCATATAAATTTAAAACAAAGTGAAAAATTATATACACTTCTTTTAGTTATTGGAGCACATCGAGAACCAACACCTGGATGGATAGACTTGAATAATGCCTATGGACCGAGCGGAGTAAGTATATTTTACTTAACAATCGTAATACTGTTATAAATAATATGGATGTGTTTTTTTGTTTGTTCCACTAATATGCTGAACTCGTTCACAGTAAAGGCAATAAGATTCTGGAATGCTCTTCCACCTGAAATTTGCCAATCTCCTTCTATTTCTACTTTTAAAGCTTGTACGATAATTTACTATCTCTTCCCTGACATTTGTTAGTTAATTTTGTACTGCTATACTTATATATCGTGTTATGTATGTTGTATATGTATTTATTTATGTAAATATATATATGTATGTATGTTTTCATGTACGTATGTATAATGTATTTGTGTAATTATGTACGTATTGAAAATTTCATTTTATTCATTTGTTCGCCCGTTTATATAAGGCAAGTTTCTTTCTGTTGGGTTGTCTGGAAGAGATCACTACTTAGCAGTGTTTGGCGTAATCGACTACATTTTGTAATCAGATTACAAACTACAACTCAAAGAGTGATTACATGTAATCATGATTACATGTAATCATTCTTTGTTACAAACATTTAGTTAAAAGTAATCAGATTACAAACTACAACTCAAAGAGTGATTACATGTAATCATTCTTTGTTACAAACATTTAGTTAAAAGTAATCAGATTAAAAACTACAACTCAACGAGTAATTACATGTAATCATGATTACATGTAATCATTCTTTGTTACAAACATTTAGTTAAAAGTAATCAGATTACAAGTAATCATGATTACAAGTAGTTAAAAGTAATCAAACTACATGTAATCATGATTACTTATAACCGTAGTATAGTAATAGTAATCGAGATTACTGATTACTCAAAGTAATCGTAGTTTGTAATCAGTAATCAGATTACATTTTGCCCAACACTGCTACTTAGTGATAAGACCGCCCTTTGCATGCTTTTAATTGTATCAACGCTTGCTTTGTTTTTTGTTGTTTTCTTTCTTTTATGTGTGCAATAAAGATTTTTATTCTTATTATTATGCTGTAGTAGCTGTATTTATGCCATGACATGATTGATGACCTGATTAAATGAAATAGGTTTTTAATCCCGGAAAATCGGTTGCTTCTAAGCGATGATGATACTAGTTCAGATGTTTCAAAAATGTATGGAAATTGGGCCAGGTCTTAGTACACTATATAGAAATATAGCTAATAGGTCCTTAGTTAGTTTTTAAGTAAACTTTTTCTAGTTCAGGTTCATGAGCAATGATATAATGTAAGAGTGTATTACTTGCAGTGATATCTTATTTTGACAGCTGTCATTAATATTTGTTTTTCTCATTTTGTTAATTTCGTGAGAAAAGAAATCAAGTCGATTTTTCTTACTATATCTAGTAACGGCACGCTATGATGGCCGTTTTGACGTTTGCCTGCTTATGAAGTTTCGTATTAATTAATATTAAATTTGAAGGAGCAAATAGTCGTTTTTTATTGTCAATAGTGATGTGAAGTGAGTCATACAATATAGCGATATATGAAAATGAAATCTATGTAATTTGATCGTCACATAGAATCGCTGGCCAGCACAACTACTAGGTACCTACCTCTGAAAAACTCGCGTCAATGTGTTTTTGGTTTCTTTTTGTATTAATATTTTTTTTATGTGCATATAAAGTATGTAATTTCATTCTCATTCCAATATTTAGCTCATTAATAAATATTAAGTAAAAAATTATATTTCAGTTTTATTAAACTTTTTTAATCAGGCACTATTTACAACAAAAACTTAAAATAGTTACTTAAAAAAATAAACATTTGGTTATTTGTTTTCGATTAAAAATTTACCCATCACTTTTTTAATGTGTCAAAACGGCTATCGTATCTTGCCGCTAGAATAGTAAATGAGATTTACCAAGATAGAGTGATCACAGTACCTCTGGTATCTTTAACCTCTTTCGAATTCGTCAACAAAATTCGTTCTGCAGACGTAAAAAATAGCTAATTTAAAATACCATATAACTATGACAAAAATTGCAATAACCGTTTCAATATATCTCTATTATCTCATCACATTCACTTCGCCAATTAGGCTTCGTATACACAATACCTGTCAGGACACAGTAAAATTCTATATCATTATGCCTTTCATAAAAATCCAGCGTCAAAACACACTCAAGAACATACGCTTTGGAAATTCCTATAAATCTTCTAATTAACGTCCCGCAATCAGCGGATATCGCGCGAACCCTTAGCCTCAAAGACGGATGACACCAGCTTAGCATAAATAAAAAAAAGGATTAACGCTAAAAAGTCCAAAACCTCATCCACTCCGAGTTAATGATACGGTATGGCGAGAGACGTGAAACAAAGCTTTGGATGGCTGTCACACCGATTTTATTTATTTAATAACAAATTTTAAATAAATTGCAAAAAAATCTTCATTATGTTTTATACAATTAAAACAGGTTCAGAATGGATGTGATAGATATTGAAAAGTTATCTAGGACTTAATTATAATCTTAGGTTTCGCCAGAATAACATTTGGAAATATAGTAGCTGTTAGGCAGCTTTATTATCTGCGTAAGCTTACGTAAGCCGCGAATTTCAATAAACAACTCATAGATAATTTCCTTAAGGTGTTAAATGAATGAAGACAGTTTATGTACCTAAATGATGAAATTAGTTATCAGCAACATCTAAGTTTGTAGCTGTAATAACTAGAGACTTAAAATTTCGTATAAACAGGTATTGAGAACCACAAAGAACGATTTTTACGAAATTACATCGTAAAAATAAAAAAAAGGACAAATACGTTCGTCTAAAATGCGTAAGCGACGTTGCGTGCACATAATGTAGAAATAAATTAAAATCTAAATAATTAAATTGAAATCTCCTAGTGAAGAAATAAATTAAAATCCTGAATCTAAACAAAATAATCGTTTCGGTGTAACAGCCAGCCACCGAAAAACTTCAAGGTTCGAGGCTTGAGACCTCTTCTAGGGATGTCTCGATTTTTTTCAACTTTATTTTCGATCCGTTTTCCTCTAGTCCGTAAAAACGTCTAGCCTCGATTCTTAGGGCCACCATCGACTACAAGGGCTTTATCCCGTTATTTGTTTTTTACCGTACTTTATAGAGGATTTTTAAAGTCAAACACAAAGCCTTAAGTCCTGATGTATAATACTTATATAGAAAATGCATTGCTTCGTCGTAAGTTGAGAATGTATTGTAATTGCAATTTTTTGTTTTAGGGTTTTAGAGGCATTTTGCTTTTTTGGAATCCTTTTCGTCTAGTTTTTATATGTGTTTGTATCTAAAAATGTATTTTGATTAAATATGTAATAACACATAGAATACTACGTCAAAAGGAGGGTAATTTTTCTTAAGACTATTTTGGCTTTGTCTATAATTGTAATTGTATTCTATGATGGCAACAACTATAACCACACTGATCACATACCAAATAGCAATTAAAATTACATCTACCTACAAAATATTTCTATCGACCTTCTGCATAAGAGCTAGGTTTTCCCAGTTGCTTTCCAAACTGAGTTTAATGTCTCCACTAAAACTTGAACTCTGTTTACATCCATTTCGAGTTAGATTTTTAGAATCTTTAATAGTTCCTAACATGTGCATAGGCCACAATAAATGTATCTGTGTTAGCACCACATGAGGCCTACGTGAAAAGTTTTATTAACCTTTATGTCAAATTTTGAAAGTGAATGGAGATGTTTTAGTATAAAACTGAGTAAATGACTGTCAAAATGTAGGACGTTTTAATGTGGGTTTATCCACCGTGCCTCGGAGAGCACGTAAAGCCGTCGGTCCCGGTTGTTATCGAAATCATCTGATATCGATCGTTACTCATAGTAGGTAATATTCTAGTCTAAATGGTTACTGGCTTGCCCTCTGGGTTGCGGAGGTCAGACGGCAATCGCTCAACGTAAAAATCAGTAACCTGTCAAAACTTAGGCTAGAATAAACCAGACCCTGGCTGAGTCCGGGAAAAAGCTAGGAAGAAAAAAAAATTGACTATCCCGCGTGGCAAATCAGTAAACGTAGCTATAGTAAATAATTTTCATCAATATAGCACGTGAGCAATTCCACGAATACATTTAAAGTACATTTAATTTTAGTTATACAAATAATATTTCATTTGAATCGGGTTACGGGATGAACTAAAACTAGTTGCCGAGAGAGATCTGTCAACAGAGTAAATTAAATTGCATAAGAGTTAATTTAATATAAATGCAAGATGCAAATGTATAAACAAACTGAAATTTAGCGAAGGAGTTCTCGGGTTACAAGTGGACAGACAGACTGACATCGCAATAAATAAAAGATAGAGATCGCTAAGATGTACCCACTTGGTATGTCACTGTTCTCATAATGAGATATTACGGTTTTCAACCGACTTCGAAAAAAGGAGTATATTTTTTATCTAAATCGAATCTGTAGTTTAGTTCCGAAATCAGAATAAACGACATAGTATATTAAAAAATGCGTAAATTGTCGGTTTTTGTTCTTTTATCATTGCATTAATAAACAATAATTTATGCAAGCGAAATTGGAAATTTTTGAGGAAAAATAAACGAAACATTAAATTGGACTACGTCGATAAAATTAAATGAAGATGTTGATTTTCTAAGATTTTATTATAACTCTAATCCTGAAGCTACATACACATTTCCAACACAGTCTATTTCGACAACTTGTGCTCTATGCCTAAGAGCCTTAAGATAATGCATAAAAATGGGTGCAAAATAAAGAGTTTTCAATATTGTATTTCTTAACATTTTAGACTTCGCGAGAAGCAAATATTTTCGTCAGCATTATAATAACATGTCTCAAGATCGGTTCTCAAGTCACCGAGTATTTAACGAATTCACGATTTTCTTTCCCACCCTCCACTGAATTGGTTTTATTTTTCTTTTCCCACTGTTTTCCATTTTTCACCAGCGTCTCGGTTGATTGCTCCGCGTTCAAGTGCTCGTCTGCTCTTTTTAATCCTTATCTTGGTGGGGGATATTTAAATGAGTCAGCTTACCTGTCTTGAGATGTACTGTATTTTTTGCTTCTTTATAGATATCATTGTGGACTGCCACCTCTAGTATACTTTGCAGTTCATTTGGTAGTAACAAGTCTGGTGACAAGTGGTTAGTGTTCTTTAGAAGAAAGAGACTAAGATTTTTTTGGTTAATGTTTGTGATTTTGATAGATAAACATAAAATTGATTATCAAGTCCAAAGTATCAGCAATAGTTCGTGAATTTCTATAATGATTATGTCATCACCAGTCATAATATTTACAAAGATTTACGAATTAATTTTGATGATATCACTTCAGAACTAAATACACCGTGACATAAAAACGAAAAAGCAAAAGCAGAAGGTGCAAAGAAGATGCATGAAAAATAAAACGTATCTCATACCCATCTTGAAAAGAAAAATAAAACGAAAGAAACAGGCGACGTATTAAAGCAAGCGTCGGAAAAATGTATAAAAAATAATTCCCCAAGTATCTATGGCGGATCATCCCACCAATTTACTTATGAATATTAAAAGAGTAAGAAATACGAAGATGGCGGACGGGAATAGGAAACACGGTTAACAAAAAGACCCTTCAGTGATCCTTGAAATGCGAAATACATTTTGGCGGATGACGGAACACAAAAGTACGATGTTTTAGGGATGTTATGTGAAATTTCGGATATAGGAATAATGCTATAACGGTTTCGGATACCATTACGGAAATTTAATTCGGTATGTTTGGTAATTACGGATAATTGCGGTTACGGATATTAAATCTTGAAGGAAATTTCAAAGCAAAATACAAATAGGTAATATATTTTTGACAATTTTTTTATGTAAAGAAAAGGACAGACAATTCCACCTGATGGCAAGTGGTCATTGTCACCCATGGACAACTGCAACATAAGGGATGCTGCGGTTGCGTTGCCGGCCTTCAGGGAATAGGTGCCTGTACACTCGACTCTTGAAAGTCCCCAGATTATAGCGCTCAGGGAAAACCTCAGGTGGAAGATCATTCCATAATTTGCACGTACGCGGAGTAAAGAAGGTACGAAAAGCATGTACATCGGATGCAAACGATGAGTCCTGGTGGTGTGGATGATATCCAGTCCTGCGGCGAAAGGTGCGATGGCACCATACCAAAAAATTGTAATTGTAAGTGCAATCAGTTATTTGTAACAAAACCCAGTCATAAGATGTTTCATTAAGAGTCTGCTTTTATCTAAAATTATCCGAAACTTTTGATTTCCTACGAAACTTTGTTTGCACACTGATTTAGTTACGGTTACGGACATACAGTTTATATTTTGGATATTCGAGTTTCGGTTACGGTTACAGTTACGGAGCTCTGTAACGTCCCTATTTTTTGGGAAAGTTGCGATTTTCGTATTTAATATTTGAGAGTGTCCTCGGGATTGAGTATTCAATTTTAATGTGGCCTTTTGTTCGGTTTTGTTGTTAATGGCTTTTCGGTTGATGGTCCACCATCATGGATCATTTTGAACTATTCATAAAGTCATTTATTTCACACAAATGATTATTATTCTAAATGTGCTTAAGTGTAAAAGCATAGAAGTACGTATAAAATACTAATGCCTAAGTAGTAAAGTACAAATATAGATAGAAGAAATAGTTTTGGTTTTTACATACGTATGACATAACTGTTGTTTAGATCTAAAAAAAAAATTCTTTAAATTATTTAAAAATCCACATTGATAATATGGACCTCTAAAGAAATCGTATAATACCAACAGTCAACTATAATTTCTTTAATTGAATTAAAGATACACTGATAAAGTCTCAATACACCAAAATAGTTTATGGCCAAATATAAATATAGGCACTTAATGTCCTTATCTAAATATTAACACTACAATTAGTACCGAACAGATAACTTAGCCATAACAAGAATATAGTTTGCAATAACTTCTGATGTCTCAACACAAACACAAGTTTATACAAACACGAAATGACTAATCAAAGATGGTACTTTGTCGCAGTGAGCTTTTACAACGAACTGTATTGAAGTTCGACGATATATAATTAGACAAGGTTGCATGTAGTTATTGCGTTTTACGATTTTACGTGTGTATGGACTCCCGCTGTGAATCAGTACAAGAATAGGGCGTATGTTACAATAATAAGGTATATTTACGATTTATACCGCGACCGATGTTAATTGATCGTTGGGCTAGATCGTGGTATATGGAAGTGTTATTTAGTTAATGGGTTAATTATAATAATATAGTAACTCGTATAAATTATATACCTACTACATGGATAATAAATAAATTGTCTTCATAACAAAATAATTTTACTTCGCACGATACATCTTAACCGGTATAATAATCTATTTTTAGGTGGGAATTTTCTAAAATAATGACTATACCTTGTTGGATGTCAAGAATAGAAACCAATTAAAACTTGTAATAAAATGTCCTAATGTTTAACTGAAAACTATTTGGTTTTCAATGGATAACTAGGACAAAATCCACACGAAAAAAACTTAAACAAAAATCTGAACATGTTACGTATATGACCTCGTACGTGTTTTTCATGACAAAACTTAAACTTCTCTGTCGTGCGAGAGGCGTAACTTTCGTCCGGGTCGATCTAGGCAAAAGATCACTATATATTTGAGGTGTTCTCTTGATACCGTTTTTTGGTATACTTAATACCGGGTCTTTTAGGCTTCATAGCGCATCAATGGAAAATATAGAGAAATTATTGCCGCAGCGAACGTGTTAAAAAGCTTGGTCCAACATTCTGGATTTGTCAAATATAAACAACATGCTATTTCTACCCAATCCTCTGTTCTGTGGTCTGGTGTGTATCAACAATAATGACCTTCAATATAACAATACAAATTTATGCACCGATGTCAGTACGACAGCGCACAATAATTCACACGAATGTACACATTTTATTTTAATAATTGACATATTATTCAGAATTGAAAAATAAAATGTTTCTCTTTTATTTCTTCCCTCGGTAATAGCTCCTGATTACAGAGTAAAAAGTATCCTATTCCAAGTAATGCCTGCAAAATTTATTTGTAGGTAGTCGATCCACCAATCCGCATTGGAGTAGCGTGGTGGATTAAGCTCCATAACATTCTCCCTAATAGGAGAAGAGGTCTATGCCCAGCAGTGGGATATGTACAGGCTGTGTTACGTAGTCGATGCAGTAGTTATTGCCTGAAAGTGAAACGAATAAACAAACAAAAAGTAATTTTCGTATTTACTTGTGTAAGTAAGGATATCTTGCAATTGTTAATATAATACTTAAATATCACAATTAAATTTTTTCGATACGTTTTTCTCGCCAGTTGTACATATATAAGTCTCCAAGCTAGTCCCAACATTACAATATCAAAATGTTTTTTAATCAATTTAGTAGTTTAATAAATGTAGAATATTAGTTGTCGAAATAATTAGATCCAATAATTGTTTGTATTTTAGTATTTTAGACGATAGCTAATGGTCCGTAATAATAAGCTTTAGTCGAAGTTTACAACCTTGAGTACGCAAAGTACTATGTAATTTTCAAAACATAGTTTAATTGATAGCTGTCAAAAATTTTATTATTGAAATAGCAAGTATCAAAATAGCACATCCCCGTATAGTGTCGTATAACCGGTCATTAACGTAGTAATGATGTTATGACAGTTGCGATTGTATTGAGCTTTAAGCTTTATTGCCGAACAAACAAACAGACAGACACTTATATTAGACACCATATTATATATGTGTAAGGTCATGTTTGCATTGTTTACTGGTGAGATGATGATTGTTTTTACATTAATAAATATTTTTTTTAGTTTTTAAATTATTATAGCACAATTAATAGAACATGTAGGTGTATTTTTTATCCGACAGTTCTTGAAAGAGTATTGCGATGCATGTTAATTATTTCCTTAGGTTATTCAGACGAAATGGTTTCGGCTAAGATAAATTTTACACCTAATTTAAAAAATCCAATCGATCGAATGATTTTTTAAACAACTTAAAAAAACCGCCCCCGATTTTGTTTGTCTTTGTGTATGTTGAATATAAGTATTTTCTAATAGTTTGTAATTAGGATTCATCGCATACTAGGTGAAGTAAAACGTTGCCAAGAAATTATGAGTCGGAGGATATTCTGAGACATGTATAAATAATTGTATATCTGTCAATCTGCAAGTACCGGAGAGGACGACGTTTCATACATAAGTACATATATATTATAATATTGTGTATGTCACACTCTTGGGATGAAAGCGTTAAGCGTCTTAACATTTCTGTGGTTCCTAAAGTTGCTATAAACTTTACACTGCCAAGATATTTTTTATATTTGTAATTTTTGATTTTTTTTTTTAATATTTATCGAAATAGTGAGAGTGCAAAACTATTTTTAATTAATTATTAAAACCTTTGTCAATTCATTGAAAAGGTATTCCATAATTATTATAAGACCCGCAGATTACGAATTGCCTTTGGATTCAAAAGATTGGCGCAATTTTTTATGCAAAAAATTAACTCTTTGAAAATACTATAGAATAATTTCTTTTTACTACATTTAACCTTTTTACGATGCCGATGATATATAATTGATATTAAATAAACTTTACAGCTTTACTAGAAGTAAACATACACAAAATTATCACCTATATGGCCCTATCGCTACCACAACAATAATTTACAAAAAAAAAAAAATTATAGTTCTTATAAAAAAGCAATACAATTCATTACACCCATAACATTTTTATTAAACATAACACCGAATGACTCATTGACAGTAATCCCAGCAACAAATCCAATAATGCGTAAATCCGTTGCCCCAATGTTTTGTGGGGCAATTAATTCAGTACTAAATACTAAAATAAGTTTATATCACTCTAAACGTAAGAAAGTCATCGTTAAAAGATCCTTTGTATGGATGGGGCTTGTGTTTGTTTTGACTAGTTTGGTGGTCGATTCGATCGATGATTAATTCAATTGATATAAATAAAAAAAAATCTATGTTAATCAAGGATAGTGTAGCATTATAATTGTGAAAGAATTTTTGAAATCAGTCCAGGAGTTTTTCATTTTATTGAATACTGAAATACTCAAACGGGTACATACAAATCTTTCTCCTCTTTTTTTATTCTATTAATTATTTTAAATTGATTATTAGGCAATTGTACGATTATATAGGTATACATAGTACAGTTATGTATGTGTGATAGTTGTTGTGTGAGTATTATAAAAAAAAATTTATAGACCTCCGTCTATATAAAATCATAATATTCTTTTTATTTTGTTATAGAGAATACTTGAAAATAAAAATAAAACATTAAAATACGGCCTATATAGTCTACATATACCTGTATGCCCTTTGCAAATAACAAAACAATAGTCTAGATCTAGTTATTACGTATATGATACACATACACTATTTACCATGACCTATTTGCATTTGAACAATACATATTAATATTCAATCCTATGTCTAATATACCATATTATGTATAATTGTATAACTCTCATTATAATATGCATAACTATCAATAGTGGTTAATGATAGGGAAAAATATAGGAAAATGAGAAAAAAAATGTGCGACGAAACTATCAAAAAACTGTTTTTGGTAGCCATTTTTTCAACATAACGACGTGAGCGTCAAAGATGCGATGGTAATTTAAAAATTTGGAAATTTAAGAAACCCGTCAATTTTCAAAGCATTCCAAGTCACCATTTGGTGAAAACTGTAAAATATATATATTTATTTATATCTTTCTTGTATATGTATCTTTCTTCTTTCTTTCGGATATGGTAAACGTAGGTAGAGTTGAATAAAAACCAACTTCTATTTAAATCCAATTCGTTTGAATATCAACAATAATTATGTTATAATAACTGGGTCAGTACCCACATTTTTGTTTAAATTTCATAACCTTCTGTTTACATTACTCCCGATAACCATCTTAAGTCTTTTTAATCTTCCCAATTAACTAAACAAAAACTATCGTCACTACAAACTGTTATTGACGTTATAATAATAATCATCTATATTTGGATATGTAAGTTTTCACTGACACACAGTCCTAGTTGGAGCGCGTTGACGAATAAACAGGGTTACCAACTTAGAGGTTTTGCCCCCAAAGGGGTATTTGTAGCGAGTTGGGACTTTGTATGGGTTTTTTAGGGGCAAAAAGTTTTCAGGGTGTTGACCTTTTTTTTTTAGTTCTATCGGCAGTTTCAAGATAGGGAACGGAAAGTGTGGACCTTTTTTTTTGGCTCAAACAGTAGTTTCAAGATAAGGAACGGAAGGTGACAACCGGTTTGTTTTGGAGCGCAAAAAATGATTATTTAGCGGTTTTTCTAAATGGTTTTTTGGAGAAAACGATGTCCAAAGTCGGCAACCCTGCGAATAAACACATGATGGCGGTGTGCCAAGTTGCGCATACGCATCTGCAGGCAAATAAATTTCAGTATTACACGATACGAGAATGATAAGTGGGACGGTGACAATTGAGATAAACTTCCGCGTTGAATAAATGTTGGATTTACGATTTTGATTCTAAAATTATTAATGTTTATATGATGTGTTTTGAAGCAAAAGTAAAATAACAGTCTCTAAATGTTCTACTGCTGGGCTGAGGCCTCTTCTCCTATTAAGGAGACGTAGGTATAGGTAAGCAGCTTAATTCACCACGCTGCTCCACTGCGGGTAGGTGGATATAAAATACTTATGTGTCAGAATTTCTTCCCGGCACATAAAGGTTTCCTCACGATGTTTTCCTTCATCGTCGAGCACGAGATGAATTTAAACACAAAAGCACTTGATTTAGCGGTTCTAACTTCTAACCAGGGTTTGAATACGCGATCTTTGGAATAGATCGACGTGTTTTCCGAACTGAGCCATATTGGATCAAGTATTATAAAAGTATCTAGACTTAATTTTTGCGATTTAAGTAAAGAATAAAATAAAGTTGTAAGACGATATGCTTTTGTCAGCGCTC
>DVXP01002542.1:0-12569 GCA_018235645.1 Junonia grisea | reverse complement strand
GTCAGAATTTCTTCCGGCACATGCAGGTTTCCTCACGATGTTTTCCTTCACCGCTGAGCTCGAGATGAATTTAAATATAAATTTAGCACTTGAAAATCCAGCGGTGCTAGCCAGGGTTTGAACCCGTGACCTTTGATTAAGATCCACGTGTCCGCACCGCTAGGCCATCTCGGCTCTTACATAAATAAAATAAAATCTTACAAGCTTCGAATAAAAATATAGTCTGAACGTGTCTTAACAATCTGAATGTTCGTAACCGCAGAGTTTTTATTGTTCTCGCGCCGTCTGAGTAAACAGCGTCGGCAAGTGTCGGCCAATGTCGACGAATGTCGGCGAATGTCGGCAGTGTCGGTGGTAGGGTTGCTAGATAGGCATAAGTGTCTACCCAGAATTGTCCCGGATTTGACTTATCTAATTCTAGAACAATAAAGTGGCGGAATTATAGCAGCGGAACCCTATCTATCATAGAAGTTCCTATTTAGCTAAAAAGAAGTTGGACAACTCTTCTGTACCCTATCATAGAAGTGCCATTTAGCTACAAAATAATGATTTTCTGATTCCGCTACAACAAGGCTTAATTACTGGACACGGGACGGAATGAGAAATTTCGGGACAATCTCGGATATTCCGGACATCTGGCAACCCTAGTCGGTGGGTGTCGGCGAGTCGGTGTTTTCAATACATTAAGACTTCGCAAGTAGTGCCGACGTCGATGCCACTCGGCTTTCAATCGAAGCGTAAAACATTTATACAAAGAAAACAGTCTTAAATCACACGTTTGCATTGTTACGTCTGAAGTGTTTTCATGATTTTCATTGTTTTGCTTTTCTGCAATAGTTTAATTCTTTGAGTGTTCGATATGAGTTTGAATTTGTGAATTTTGAAACCAATTGTTGGATAAAGAACTGCATTTTTAATAAAGCATCGAAAAATACTTTTTAGCAATTTTTTACAGAACACAAAATATTGTTTAAGATTAAATAATAACGATACTCGCCATACGACCAAAGGCATATCTATATATAAAAGAAAGTCGTGTTAGTTACACCACTTATAACTCAAGAACGGCTGTACCGATTTAGTTGAAAATTGGCAGGGAGGTAGATTAGAGCCAGGAGAAGGACATAGGTTACTACTTGTTATCCCGTTCGACAGCATTCCCGTGTGACTCGACATGAAACGTCAGTCACTATAAAACGTGGTATAACAAAAAAGAATCAGAGTAGAAATAACAAAACGCAAATGACAGCTGATGTAATGACGTATGGATGACAATTTGATATTTGTAAGAAATCAATAAAAAATCTGCTTATTTATTACCATTGAGGCGGAACAAAGTTCGCCGGGTCAGCTAGTTTCATATAAATTCAACGATATTTGCCAAAACAAATTTCTGACAATATGTACGAATAAAATATAAGTATCAAGGTATTAAAAAAACGGCAACGTCTCCAAAAATACGTATAAAAGATTTATTAAGGTCACTAAGTATTACGACGGAAAGCGAATCTTGAGGACAAATGAAACAAGGATATTTACGAGCCTCGATACACGTCCGTCAATTCGGACGATACGGAAAATATGGGAGAAATGTACAACGAAATAATATATTATGTTTTATTACATAAATATCGTATGTTGGTATAGACATACTAGAATTGAAATGACTTTTGCGTGGCATTTATATTTTTTGTGATTATTCGGAAAAAATATGTATTATATTTTTTTTACAATTTTCTTTTTACTATTTCTACAGACATTGTTTTTACTGTTTTTCATGAAAGCCTTATAAAAACACTAATTAAAAATTTGGTGATCCCAAACTGCTCGAAAAATTAAATTGCATAGATAACAAGTACAAATACTATTTTTTTTAACTTTTCTTTCTTACTCTGAAAAAAAGAGGTAAAATATAATGTTTTCTTAAAATGTAACTCTTTGTACTTTTCTTCTTATTATTACTATACACATCATAAGAAATAAGAAAAAAAATTAAATTAATAGGAATAATATATACATTTTAAAATTAAACATACATAAGATTTACGAGAGTATTAAAATATCACAATAATTTACAACTGTCGAGCTTTACGCAGAAAAATATCGACACTATTTTACACAGGCAAAATAAATTCTGCCGAGATCCAATTTCATGAATTCATAATTGATCAGCGCATAAAATAAAACTGTAAGCAACTAAAGTAAACACAAGCGGCCGTATAAATTGATATATGTTATTTTTTTATAATAAAACGAAAGCACAGCCTCGCACTGAAATTATTCGGTTTCGTACCTCGACGAGAGCGCTGCGTGCCCACGGCTTTTGGGAACACACTGCCGGAAACGTTCAAAAAACTTTAGTCCATATCTTTTAAGAAATAAGAACTATATTGCAATGTACGAACCCCTTTGTCCAAAAAGTAATGGCACCTAAAGAGTCGTGTGTGCGTTTGCAAAGCGTCCCGGCGAACTCTGGCCTCCGTCAAAACTAAGCTGAATTTATTTAATCCCCTCAAAGAGGAAAAGACGGGATATGTTTATTTCCAATTTAAACCGACTGCGACATTAAACTGCAAGTCGAGCTTCTTATTTTTAAATAAAGAGTCACGTGAACCTGGTTAATGAACTACCAGAGGCAAACTTGTATGCATTGAGCGGACTTGCTAAATTTTTCAATAAAAATAACAATCAATTGAATTGAAATTTTAATTGGCAATTTCATAAATATTTTACACTGGTTAATTACATTGAAAAAAAAATACATAAAAATAAAATGTAAAACTGATTAGAAAACTGAAATGTTTAGTAAAGAAAGATACCAATATAGAAAATAGACGTAAGCTAAAATGTCAAACATACACTTCTCAAACAGAAACCGTAACAAAGGTAGTTAGTGAAGACGATTGTAAAATCAGCTGAACAGTAGCAACGCGGCAGTCTGCAGCTCCTGACAAAGGCAAAGAATCTGGCGAGGTAATAGTTGTGACAGCAATTAGAGACGTCTCGAGATCGAACACTCTCGAATAACGAGCAAAGTTACAAGAACACGTCACGGGTTAACTGGAAACTTCTTACTGTTGATCGTCGCACTTCTTCAACAAATATATGTACAGCGTGAAATGTAATGATGATTGGTATTGGTATAGTCTTATATGATTTATGTGATATAAAATATAGAGATAAATCTGAATAATCTTTACGAAAAATACATACTTTTAATGAAAATTTAAAAAAGAGTTAAAATCTCCACAAATGATCAGATTTTTTACTTCTTGTTTGAACTGAAAATACTAACTAAAAATAATCCAATTTTATTAATCATAAAAATTAAAAAGACATCGAAGAAAAATATTCAAACACTAAAAAAATTGTAAAGACAACAAAAACTTAAAAATAAAAGCACTGAAAAGAAGACTCAGGTACACACATAAATAGCAGCGATAAATAACTTCAGAATTACACATTTCTTCGTTTTGCAAACATAAATAAACAGAAATATAAGTGAAAACAGCGAGCTACGAATATTTTGCGGAACAGTTTCGCAAACTAGTGTATTACGAGGCATTACGATACAAAGCGGTGGCTCGTTAATAACGTGTTTGCACGTGAATCTTCTACCAACCTTTCGTCACGGAACACACACTTTCTGGAGCAAAAATTAAGATATAACGTCGAAAAATAAAATGTACTTGCTAAGATCAGTACGGCCAAAAATTTAACCCTTTGCTTTAATTTTTGTTTTGTTTAATATAATGCTGCGATGCTTAAGATTTTAGTTTCCAATAATAAGACAAAAAACAGGTAACATATCAATTGTAAAATAATACTAATTATTATTTGACAATTGTTGTTTTACTAGTTTTTTTTTTTAAATAATTGACTTCTTCAATGTGTCAAAATAAACAACAAATTTATTATGCAAATCGTAGATTTATATCAAGATAAAGAAAGTAACGTAAACCTTTTCACAATAAATTATACAGGACATAGTAAGCTTAGTCGGAAAGTCAAAGTCGACGGTTTTACAAGACTTAACCCAAGGAAAAACTGGTAAAAATATGCAAATAAAAGTAGAGGGCGGAGATAGCGCGACTTAAGATCTCAAACACTGTTATTTTTGCTTACTCTGTACAGTTTTAAAAGCATGATAATATTCAGAATTCTCTTTAGGACCTCGTTGTTGGCGTCGGCTTTCTTTAGATTGCATTACTATCATAAAAACTTTGTAAATGTTCAAATTTGTAATAACAAGCAAATTTCTTTTATTAACATGACTTTAAACATTAAAACTCGGCCTTCCTTGAAAATGTCTATGACTCGTTAGTTGTATTGTTTAAAACTACATTGTATAAGTATAATCTTCTTTGACATTTCTGAAGATTTATCCATATCTCTAGATTCACTCTACCTTTTATGACACTGCAAGAAAAAAATAATCATAAAAAAACAAACTCGTAATTTCTAATAAAAAATTGTAAAGCAGAATTTTCTCTTTATTGATTCTCAGTTTTGAGGTCGTTTACAAAATATATACAGCAACAAAAGGATATTTCTGAAATTCCACAATTCACTCAATTGAGGCGAGTGATTAAAAAGATAAATTGAATCAAATAAATTAAGTCTCGACTAAGATTTGGTGCGGTCAGTTAACAAACGAAGGGCTATATCTTACATCAGACAAAGCTGAGAGTAATGGTGATCAAGTCTGAATGAAATTAGAATTATTGATTCCAACCAGACGTTTGGGGACATGGAAGGGGCGGGCCTCGACTATTAGGTTCCGGTGGACATTGCGACTGCTCATTACGAGAACACTAATGAAAATACGGTGAAACCGCAAATCTTACTCCAAGACAAGAACAGTAGTTAATCACTTAGTGGAAGCTTAGGAAGATATTTTTAGATATTTTTAACATTTGTGTGGTTACTTAGCGATAATTGTTATTAAAGGATTCTAGTTTTTGTATTCTTTAAATTCTTAAATTTATTAAGCTTAATGTTAAATTTTTATACACTTTCTGTATAAGAAAACAAAAGAAAACTATAACAAAAAATCCTTACATCAATGAATTCGATAATATTATTAAAATTACAATCTTATCTGGGAAGTACCCGTAACAAAAGTCAGTCCTCTAACAAAAATAATAATCTTATCAGTACGTCACACTCGTTCTTCCTTCAGCTTAAATGAAATTAAGATAGCAAGTGCAATGCGGGGCGGCGCGTGGCGGCGATTTGTCCGTCAGATTACAGGCTATTTGCGGCGCTGCTCCAACCGAGCGCAAATTGTTTCATTACTAGCAAATCTGACGCATCACTCTCACTGATGAAGCCATTCCGAATCTTATTTTTTACATCCCTTAAAATAACATTTGGCTCCAACGTTGATAAATCCATAAAGAAACATTTTGTTACTTGTACCAGTTGTACCATATTTGGGAAATTTGTTTCACCATCATTGCTAGTACGAAACATCGAAATCAATTTGCAACTTTTAATTGAACTTCTAAATCTGTTTAAAACTTCCGAATGGAATCGAATAAATCGGCGATCAGTAACTAAATGGTAACTAATTTTCACATTGTTCGGAACAAGCTGATACTATTAGCTAACTGGCGGGTTTGCGGTGACAATAAATTAGCCGGCTCGGCCCGCTCCGGCTAATCCCGTGAGGATCTAACGCTTCGGTTTGGACCGGCGATTCCTGCACTCAATATCTAAGCCCGATTACATCCAATAGCTTTCTGAATCTACGGTCAATTATTGTTGCTGAATATGCGAGTCTTTGTGTTACATTTGGTTCTATTTGCAGGGGTATTTAGACTGGTTACGTGCCTAATGCGGGGTTTTGTAGCGAGCCTGTTCGGGTAGACTAATAGTCTGCTAGGGCTTCGTTTGTAGCGTTATCCTTATCAAGTTGAAATGCGTGCATTGGTATGTTAACTATCTTTATAGAAGTTGAATGTAGTAAATTGTTTGATATATAAATATATTATAAGATTAGAGTAGAATTAGAGTGATAATCTACATGATAATAAAGATATATGAACAAGATGTCGATAAAAATTAATAATAAATAATCAATCAGAGTTTCATAACCTATCCTAGAAGTTAATCCTAGCCACTATTTGTAGTACTAGAAATAGCATAAAATCTGTTGACATATTATGTGTACTTTTAACTCAATATAACATCTTGAGGAAGTAGTTTGACCGACTAAAGAACTACAATTGAATAAAATGTTATGGTGTAGGCAATCTTTTTAAGGAAAATAGTGTAATATTTAAAGAAAATAAACCGGCCTGTAAGTTTCAATGTGTAACTACACGGAGTTCTTACCAACTTTTAACAAGCAAAAATGTCGAGTGAAATGTTCTTGTATATTTTATTAAAATAGCTCCGCTGTGTTATTAAATATTTTACGTGAAATACGTGAAAATATGTCAATCAACTATGGTTTAAAAATGGATGATAAACTTTTGCTTATTTACGCGTAGTTATATAGTATTATTAAGAAATGATGTAAAGAAGTTTTAGATGAAAAAGACTTTTTTATGGGATAGGGGTCAAACGATCTCCTGATAGAAAGTGAATGCTGCCGCCCATGGACATTTGCAGTAACAGAGGAGCTACAAAATGCGTTGCCGGCCTTTTAGGGGGAATGGATGTGGAATGAATGAGGAAGGAGTAGGGAATTGGGCCTCCGGTAACCTCACTCACGCGGCGAAATACGACATAAGCGTCATTTTACGCCGATATTCTGTGAGGCCGTGGTATCACTCCCATCGAGCCGGCCCGTTCGGGCAAATGCATGGCTCTCCTACGTAAAATGTTATTAAGTAACTTTCAAAATATTATTTAATAACACAATGGAAAAATTAAGTAACAAAGTATCTGAATAAAACAAAAAGCGAAGCAAAATATTTTTCACGACCTTTCCAAGCCTCTAAATCAAAAGATCTCATAGTAGTTTTACAGACGTACCAAAAGTTGAAAAACCTCTTTTCTTTCAGCGATTTGTTTAGAAAAATACTTGATTGAGTCGTTCTGAGAGTAAAGTGCCTAGCACCAAATCTCTTGTAGGCTGAAGGCGCCTTGGAACGACCCTTAACGAGCCGACGCGTTAGAGCCCATTTGCGTGTCGCGCCCAAAGCCGGCTTTATTACCGAATTATACTATAGAAAAACTGCTTAAGGGCAAAATATGGTAAATGTACACGATAGACGTGATAGAGAAGCGATTATACTTCATGAAGACATTAATTCTAACGCAGTAGCTGTAATTAATTTGAACTAAGTGTGGGAGTCTGAATATAAAACTAAAGAGAATAATACAAATACTCAAATATGTCTTGGGATCGGTTTTAAGAAAACGAAGACTTAAGTTTTTTAAAATATCTTCATAGACAGGAATCAAAATTGTCGGTAAAAAAATCAACCTTATTACTGCACCAGTTTACCATTTTACTATGTTTAGACTATTTATTATTATTCCAGAAAAGTTAACAAGTGATACGATCTGTTATTATTGAAGCATTTTTTGAAAGAAAAATATATTACTACCAACAGACGTAACTTTGCACTCGTAATTGTTAAAGGCAATTAAGTAATAACTGTTAATATATTCTGAAAATTATATAATTACATAAAATAACAATTTAGAAAAAATGAACTGCGAGAAGACTTACCACTATTAAGTTCTCACATACACTTTTTGAGTTAGCATTGAATAATTCAGCGGACTCTACGTACGGACAAAGCGCTTTGTGTAGCTCACAAACACGCCCAACAAAATAGTTAGAATTTCATGAGTTCCAATATACAACATGACTCTGCTAACACTGAAGTGTTTATAAGCAATTCATTTAAACTTAACGTAACACAGCCTCTACATATCCCACTGCTGGGCATAGGCCTCTTCTCCTATTAGGGAGAAGGTCATGGAGCTTAATCCATCACGCTGCTCCACTGCGGGTTGGTGGATATACATGTGTCAGAAATTCTTCCGGCACATGCAGGTTTCCTCACGATGTTTTGCTTCACCGCCGAGCTTGAGATGAATTTAAACACAAATTTAAAATAAGCAATTCATTTACTTTATTCAAATTGACCAGTACACTTTCGAATTGTTCTTTTCACGAATCAATTCTGTCAGTTCTAAGCAAACGAACGGATTGAATTGTAGATTCGGAGAGGAATACCGGGTACCGAACTGGCTAACAAATATTTTTTCACCGTTCGTCCGACGCCGACGTATCGTTCGCGATGTCAATATTTGGATTTATAGGACTGCAAATGAGCATCATCTAGTGCTTGTACTGTCTGGCTGCAACATAAAATGTAGTCAAATAAATTAATGATCTGGCTATAAATCTTGAGAGACTAAAATACGTTAGGTATAATATACCCAAATGATACGCATAGATATATTGAATTGTAAAAATTTAATAAAATATATAAAAAGCAGCGATTTATACTCAATCAACAAATTTTACCACTTCAAAATAAAACAAAATGTATTTTAAATATGAATGAATCAATAAGACAGACTCTCGAACGTTTCTAGTTCATTAGGAATAAAAACAATAATAAAACACAATCCAATACACACCAATAAATATGACCAGTTGTGGCGTGCACTCAGCAGGCTGTAATTGTGAGAGGCTATTCATTAGAACCGCACTTGCGGGCACCGAGAAAAATCACGCATTACGTGAAAAATCTTTATTTGTTTGCTAAATCACGCACTTGGCTGTGGTCGTGTGATTTACTCTCCTTACCTTTTATATTCGACAACAATGAAACCGACAACGGTGATATATTATTCTCAATAAGTATTGTGATGAAAAATTCCCATGTCTACTACTAAAACTAGTACTGCTCTAACTAAAATTAAATTAAAGATTGATTATTTAGTATCAGTAGCGGATTAAACTATTTTGCGCCCGTAGGCACAAAAAGCGCCTGATTAGCTAAAAAGATATTGCGCCTCTAGGCACGTGCCTAATTTACCTTAAGGATAATCCGCCACTGTTTATTATATTGCCCACGTTTCTTTAGATCCGTTCCGTTCATATAAATATAGAAAAAATAATACAATATCATTTCATACTTAAGGAAATGAGGTCGAACGTTCTGTCTGATCTCTCGTCATAATTATAATTTATTTGAGGAAATGACTACAACGTCTATTCCACAATCATTACATGTTGCCATGTCACATTTTCCCGTCCGGAGATGGAGCAACAAAAATCGTCTCATCTTCATTAACATCAGATTGACGCCAGCCGACAATCCACTTCGTTACGCAGCCCATAGCAAAAACACCCAAGACTTAGCCCGGAGTCTAGCGAGTCATTAGCGACAAGTATTATTAAATTCCAGCCTTTTAGCGAGATAAACGAGGAAAAAAATGTAATTAACGAAAATGAATGGAACCTCTTAAAAGGGTGAGGAAGGATTTTCACTTAAAACCTACAAGCTTCCTATGGAATTATGAAGTCAGTTAGTGCTTGGATTCTTTTCAATTTTATTCATTCTTTAACTGTAAAATAGTTTGTTCACATTTGTTGTTGTACGTATAATTATTTCAAAAATATAAATACTGTATTTGAAATTTTACTTTAGACTAAATCAGTCTAAATTCAAAATAGAACATTAGACTGTGAAAAGAAAAGAAAGAAACAAAAGAAAGAAGAAGTAGCGATCATAAAGTAGTGCCGCAAATGAAACGGTGATAATAGAAATTGGAAACTCTAATACATTGAAGAATGCTCAAGTAATCAAGTTTACTACTAACCAGCGTTATCTACTCACTAACAGCACTAATGGACTACGTATTAGAATCCACTATAAGTCCCATTACGTTTCCAATTTCTTGGCAAAAAGCCCATGTACCCTTAAAAGTCGAAAAGTTGAACAATCATCGATTTTCTATTGTGGCGGAATCGAATGTAACGAGGGGTGATTGTGGGGGCATAGTTCTGCGTGTAATGAGTTAAGTTATGCAAAATTTCCATCTGCCGATTATTCACAAGAAAACAGACCTTATCTCAATGACATAAGAACTAAAACTGGTGAAGTGGGTATGTTTGTGGGGAGGTAGTTCGGATTCCGTGGAGAGCATCGAAGTCGTAGTCACTGTTATGGCCGTGTTGGAAAGTGAAGAACATTTATTTCGAGTGGCACATGATGGATGTTTCTCCACTTCACTTGGAGGTGTTTTAGACGGAGCTGTGGTCGAGCTCAGTGGGGTCGATGCGACATTTTGACGAATATTTCCAACCGAGCTTGCCAAGTCATGTTGCTTCGATGAGATTAATTATTGTCTTTGTGTTTGGTTTCTATTGTTTTAATTGTTAATTAAAATTGTACGTTTCGTTGATCCTAAGTTGTTTAATAGCAATTTTGTATTCTAAAATTATTTGCCGAAATGTTTTATATAATTATTATTCAATAAATGATGTAAAAAAAATCCTAATCTTTTCTTGTTCTAAAAATATTTTATATTCTATCCCTGTCATCTTATAGTTTTAATTTATTTTACAAGTTTGTGTCATATAATGCAAATGTGTAACGTTTTTAAACATGGAATGTTTTATCCTTGAAATATCCGGTTGTTTAGTGTTCACTAAATTTCTTACTAATTATCAGTGCAGTAATTATAAGTGAAGTTTCATTTAACACCGGTTCTACTTATTCTCTAATTTTAAGTAATTAGGGCGTTAAAATAGCATTATCCTTCAGCAGGTGTTAAAGCGTGTTTAGATTCGGTAAATATTAGTCCCGTTCCAACAGACTTGCGATAATTGCTGGCTCACAGGAATGTTTGCTAGCTCTCGTCAGTGAGTTGATCCGCTCGTCCGCAGGTATGTGGAACAAAGAGCGGATAGTTTTCGCAGCGATTACATTTCGTTTGTGGGCAAATGCTGCAAGTCAAAGGTTCGGATGTGAAGACTTTTGATACGGATTGTTCTGGAAATATGTGCTATTTTAGGTAATTTTTGGTATCATGAAATACCAAATAAATACTGGGAATACGTAAAAAATATTTTCTATTTCTTTATCGAAAATCGAATTTCTTTAGGCAAGCTTCCTAGAAACAATACTTTTTAAAAGGTGGCACTGTTGACGCCTCGTACGTGTTGGGTAAAACACACACGAAACGGCAATACTATATATATACAGTGGGTGTCGCGAGCACACTCGCTATGGTAACACCAAGCAAGCGACGCGCGCGCCGAAGCATCCCCAGGCCTCTTCCGCAGCGAGCCGCCGACCGATCAACATCTTCGGGATCTTCGAGCTTCATTCAACATGCCGCACATAGAAACAACCATTAACTTTGTCCGTTGTGAACAAATAAAGTCTGATGAACGAGCATCGAGTTTGTCATTGGTTACTGCAAGGTGCCAGATCCTGGTTCAAACAGGCACATTATCAATCAATCATGATACTTAAAAAAACTACTTATCCTACGTAACTTTTTACGCAACGCAAATAAATGTACAGAAGAAGTTATCATGGCGCACCGCAGTTTGGCGGAACAACAAATAAACGCAGAGTGTATCCGAGACAAGACAGGGGGCGTGCCAGCTCGTGATGTATGTAATGTGCTCCAGACTCCGGCTAGCGAGAAAGCGCCAAAAATCTACTAGACCGAAACCCGTTGCTCCATTTTGTATTGTAATGTATTTTTGTCATAGCCATCTACCTTCTGAGACACATTTTTGTCGTGATCAACGGTTTACAATGTTTTTGATAGGATGCGTCTTCTTTCTTAAGTGACTGTACTGCCGTCTGCTCTAGTAGCTCAGTAGTAATTTGATAGGTACTCCTAGATATGACTTTGTTTATATTGCGTTTTGTGAGGTTTTATATTATTATAAGAACGAACGACGCAAAAATAAGTGATTATAAAGAGAAAACTGTTGATAAATAAAATAGTTGGAGAAAGTCATAGCTCCCTACTCAATATGATCAGAAATCCAAAATACAATTTGTTAATATGTGTGAAAATAGATTATCACGGATTGAGTTTATAAAGCATAGTTATCCAAATGTGACCATGACTAAACGACTGTGAGTAAAATTAATTCGAAATGAGGCCGCAAATCCGCAGCGACACAAGTGCATCGACATTTTACGCTCGCATTAGTTTTGTATTAACATTAATGAAATTGACACGCATAGGACATGACAAGGATACGCATAGATTGTGGAAAAATATTTCCAGTATATATTAGTATGCAGGATTCTGATAGTTTAGTCATTGTTCGTATACAAAAAGTCAAGCTCAACCGGCGTACTTAGATAGAGGTGGTTTTAAACAGTTTTGTCTTAAGATTAACAGATGGATACATCATT
Source organism: Junonia grisea (assembly GCA_018235645.1). Lineage (NCBI taxonomy): Eukaryota > Metazoa > Arthropoda > Insecta > Lepidoptera > Nymphalidae > Junonia > Junonia grisea. Next base: position 204 of record DVXP01002542.1, on the reverse strand, counting down.
TTTGTTAGTACAGTTATGGTATTCTAAAATTACGAGTTGTAGTATTATGGTCAGAAAAACGAGGCCAGCGAAAAATCACTTTAAGTTTACGGTGTCGAAAAAACATTCTCTTAAAATTCGTATACATAAAAAAATAGGTAAAAAACTTTTTAAGTTAAACGGTTTTATGTTAAACATACATTGCAATGTTTAAGATAAATGTAC
>DVXP01002541.1:0-12571 GCA_018235645.1 Junonia grisea | reverse complement strand
TGGTTGATGTCAAGATAGAAGATATGGCGATATAGAGTATCATTATTGTATTAATCGTGGAAATAGAGACATGTATACTGAACAGTTGTTGTATTATTATTCCCTTCTGGACTGTCTTTAACACTATATAAATGTCATTGTCTTCAAATATTAAATTGATGCTACAAATATAAATAATTGTGTTGAAGATCTAGCAAAATCTATTCGTAATTCCAATTCGCAAAGGAATACATTTTAAAAAATTTACTTTGAAAGCAGTATTAAAATGCTATTCCTCTATTTCCGTCCAAAGATTGAGAACCCAATTTAAATTCAAGTATATTCGAGTTATATAAACATGTATCGCAAACAGATATTTTTATTTCGTGTGATATTAAATTTGAACGTTGAAATGGCTTTATTAAAAGTCTATATATATGAATACTTCAAGGAAGACATTTTCTTTTGTAAATTAACGACTAAACTACTCAATTTTAGGTACCATATTAGGTATGAATCACTCTTTGATCTTACTTATCTGGATAGAAAGAAACTGTACTGGACCATGAAAGCACGTAAATGTGACTTCTTAGCAATATCCTCGTATCCTATTAACGATAAAAATAAGGAAGATATACTAGCTTTTGAGATTTCGAGCGTAAATATTTTGGCATCCCCAAATTCCAATAAGTTAAATTGGTCCGCGAACGGATCCGACAATTTCGACATCAAAACGAAAAATACAAAGACTCTCCAGACGCACCGATTCGATTTTAATTAAATGACAACAAAAAAAAGCAGGAAAATTCCAACGTTTAATAGGTATCTCTTTGTCTACGGAAGCACCTGTCGAGCCGAATTTTATCGAGTCCCAATAAAGCTTACTTTCTCTCAGACATTTATAAAGTTTCGCTTTTCGGCCAAATATTTATTTAGCGATGAACGTTATTGTTTATTTCGTTTACTTTTGTTTATTATTGATAAATATTTGTTAATTAAATAACATTTTAGGTCGATCATCGCTGGAGTTGTTTTAGGTTACGAAAATTACTAATTTGTATTTATAATGTATTTGTTGTTTACGTGCTCATAACGATTTCCCACGACAGGACACCCGTACCAAACACAACTTCAAAATTTACACATACTCGTCGCCGGCGTTTTGCGACCACTGCGGGTCGCTGCTCTACGGGCTGATCCACCAGGGCCTCAAGTGTCAAGGTACAGCGCACTCTTCGAGCTACGCTTCGCCACACTTCTGCTACTAAAGCCTACCGCTTCTTTCTTAGATCTTTTCAGCTTGGTGGTGGTTCTTTATGCTCATGCGCATTATATTTTAGTATTTTCTAATATTTTCTTCTTCTAACACCGTTTTATATTCCGACCGACTTTAGGACCGGCATTTACGACGACTACGCCAGATATATAAAATGTTTTGGGACAATAAATGTTGGTGTAAATTAATTAAATAATTTATTCTTGCAAAGGCCGCGTACGCCCCCCACAAATGGAACAATTGGACGTTCCTTACGCCAACGTTTTGTGACCATTGTGGCACGATGCTCCATGGTCTCGCCCACCAGGGATATAAGTGTGGAGGTATAGAACATAATAAAAATGGGTCCCAGAGGAACTTAGCTCCCGACGTAACCCCTTAGCGGCAGATGGATTGATGTCACGGGAATTGTCGAGTCACTGTACGAGTACTCGTAAAATGTCGTAGATGTCTGCATATTGTGTGAGAAATACGTGTGCCCGCATATTGAAACCATTAAAATCCTTTGCACTCTGAAAGTAAACGACACGAAGCCAATTTGAAAGTCGTATTAGAAAATTATCAGCCGATCATTCAGCACGATTCGAATGAATTAATCGATTTTGAACCGTATCCCGATTTTATCCCATTTCAATATTGATATAATCGTTCCGACGACGGCAAGAACGATGTTACAGATTTAACGAATAAATGTAGCTAGTTTTTCCTTCAATTTTTAAATTCTGAGCGAGTTTGTTCGTAGTTTAGTTTGCATATCTCATATCTGTTTGATGTTTGCATAGAACTTCACAACACTATCATCAAGCATGCTTTTATTATTTACTTAGTTCGCTTGCAAGTTGTAGTTTTCTATTTAGTCTAGAATTTTCTCTCAACGAACATCTTATCATAAGAAAACTAAATTAGCTTGATCTTGCTAAATATAAATTTTCGCACGTTAAAACAGTTCTTTCAGTATTTAAAGACTTCCATCTTCACTTTTGTCTGCACTTAATTTAGAAACCTTTTGCATTTAGTTTTACAAAATCTATTATTTCGTGTATTTAGAAAAAGTGATGCTAATATAATATTATTTTAGTACTTACTATTTTAAAAACAAACCAATTATCTGTTAACAATTATAGCTAAGTTGTATGTATGTGCTTGTTAATATATGCCTGTAATTTTATAATTGTCAACATAACATACAGTACGTAAGTAATAACCGAACATTTCGACAGATCATCATCAGAATGTCTATTATCAAAACTATTATAAATCTATGTATTATAGATACATAATACATTAATCTTACTATTATTTTAACTCCATTTAATTGTCTAGCTCTAATATCAACAAAATGTGTACTGCTATTTATCTTGCAACAACCTTTATTATATACCTACATGTACTTTTTTCTCTACTTCAGTTTAAACATTCTGAACCTACATGTTTTACTTCTGGACTAATACTCTACTTTAACAGCTTGTAAATTTTCCACCACTAAGCAAAAGCGACCACTACCGCTATTCCATTGCAGATTTGCAGGCTTTGTCTATCCAATATATAGTAATTCTATAAAAGCCATAATGTTATAGCATGCGATATGAACGTGCACAAGCGGTGCGAGGAGTCGGTGCCGAACCTGTGCGGCTGCGACCACACCGAGCGACGCGGCCGCATCCAACTCTCCGTGTCTTGCCACGGGAACAAGCTTACCGTTGTAGGTACGTGAGACACCATTAATCGATATAGACAAGTCAAAATTTGACATGAATATTCCTTTTGTGGAATATAGATTCGCTAAGAACGGATTTTACAAATTTAGAGGCCTGAAAGAGTAACTTAAAGGGCACCTTAAGTTTATATACTTGTTTGTACACTAGGTAATGGAATTGTTATATGTATATTAAACGTTTTGAAGAAAAAAATAATAATTTATTTTATAAAATATAATAAAAATGTAAACGAAATGTTTAGGTTGTCTGTCTATAATATTAGTTGCTTAGATATATTAGGTCAATAGTATGTCTTCAAAGTAATGCCGAAATTAAAGCAATTTCAACATTATTTTGAAGAGAGCGTTAAATTACCCACTTTACATAGCTTTTAAACGAAACTAGATACAATACCATCTAAATAACACAACGTTATTAAAGTACAAATTTCTCCACTCCAGTGAAGCAAGGTCGCAACTTGATCCCTATGGACCCGAACGGCCTCTCTGATCCCTACTGCAAGTTGAAGCTTATCCCAGACTCGGACAATGTGAAGAAAAAAACCAAGACCATCCGTAGCACTCTCAATCCCGAATGGAATGAAACCCTCACTTTTGATCTTAAACCTGAGGATAAAGATCGGAGACTCCTTATTGAGGTAATCGTTTAATACTAAAGTGCTTTTGCTTTATTTGATATAGATGTTACCAATAATGTCCAATTTTTGTTGAAGTAAAATATTGCTTGGGAAATATTAAGCTGCTGTTCGTTTAATTCATCATGAGTAGCGGATTATACAGTTCTTAGAAATTATTTCATTTGAAAGCAGAATTCCTTTTAATATTTTTCATTCCGAACTTAAGGTTATTAAAATTGGTATCTGAAAATCGGAGAAGTTTGTCAGATTTTAGTAATTTCAATCTTCGGTTGTTCCAATTTTCAGAATTTTTAATTAAAATTACTTGTTACCAGGTATGGGATTGGGATCGTACTTCCCGGAACGATTTCATGGGATCCCTTTCCTTTGGTATCTCTGAAGTCATGAAGGCACCAGCAGAAGGTTGGTTCAAGCTCCTCACTCAAGAGGAAGGAGATTACTACAACGTGCCTGTACCGGAAGAAGGTGCAGATCTTGCTCAGCTAAAGAACCAAATGAAGACCACTAACTTGGGAGCTCGTCGACCTCCGCCCCCGCCTGATAGAGAGGTCCCGCATAATATGGCGGCTGCTGACGTCATTCGAGCTACCGACTTCAACTTTATAATGGTGCTCGGGAAGGGATCCTTCGGAAAGGTACCTGATTTGTTCAAGTTTTGTGAGAATAAAAATTCTCAAAACAAAATAGCTTCACCTTTCTCTACCTTTTTATTTCTAAAAAAATCTCTTTATGCCAGTTGATTTTAATATCTTTTTCAATACCTCATCAAGGTACTGTAAAAACTTTGTCTAATATCTAGTTATTTGTTTAAATTTCGATAAAAAAGTCTAGACTTAGAATATGTTCTTCAATTTCGGAGAAATAGCCAAGTCTACATGAAACTTTCGGTATAAACGGTTAGTTGTAAAAATTACAACTCATCAATTTCAACAAATTTAAAACTTCAAAACTAACGGATATTTTTACCATATACCTCAATAGGTAATGTTAGCAGAGCGTCGAGGCACGGATGAGCTGTACGCCATCAAGATCCTGAAGAAGGACATCATCATCCAGGACGATGACGTGGAGTGCACGATGGTAGAGAAGCGAGTGCTAGCGCTTAGCACCAAACCACCGTTCCTCGTGCAGTTGCATTCCTGTTTCCAGACTATGGTAAGAAATTAGGGATAGAAGAGATACCGATAAGACGGGAGGTGTAATGAGCAATTCAAATATGAAGTTACTTTTTACACTAATAAAATATTTTCTTTAATGATTATAATTACTACCTAACATCTTTGATAATGAGAAAAAATTTAATTGAATCAGGCATTACTTTGTAAAATTCCATGATAACAAATCAAATATTTATTTTGCTATAATCCGCGAAAACAGTATAAATCTGTCTGGTATGATGTACACACAGACACTCTACGTACGTTTCACTCCGACACCGGACATCCTCAGGCATGTTGGAGGCATGTTGCCTCTACAACGATCAGTTGAAAAGACTTCTCTCGGATTATAGCAAAATAAATATTTGATTTGTTAACGAAAAAAGACTTTAATACCTGAACAAGGGATAGAAATAATTATATTTTTTTCAGTAGTTGGAATTATTTTTCTTATTTTTCTTAAAATATTATTATGATAAAAATATATTCCACTGCAAGGCTGAGGCTCATGTTCTTGTCAAGAAGATACATAATTTTATACGTCAAATCGTCAACTGCATATAAAATATAGGAGATTAGGATTTTCTTCAAACACTGCTATTAACTTGCCTATTCTCAATTTTACAGGATCGACTGTACTTCGTCATGGAATACGTGAACGGCGGTGATCTGATGTTCCAAATTCAGCAATGTGGCAAGTTTAAAGAACCCGTCGCTGTGTTAGTATATCACTAACATCACTCAAAAAATTTACAAAAGACTTCGCATCATAACATGTTTAGGGTTTCGTAGTCAAAACGGAACCCCTATAGTTTCGCTATGTCCGTCTGTCTGTCTGTCTGTCCGCGGATTTGCTCCAAGGTCCTTAATACTAGAAAGCTGAAATTTAGCATGAGTATAGATATAAATTATGCCGAGAAAGTCGTACAATAAAATCTTGAAAAATAATGTTTGTTGTGATGTCTCCCAATATGTAAAGTGAGACCAAAAAATTTTTTTCTCATTTTTCTCATAGTGTGGGGTATCGTTGGATAGGTCGTTTAAAAATACTATAGGTGTGGGGTAAACCATTTTTCCGAATGAGGAACTGGTTCTGAAATATTAAGCTTCAAAGTGTCAAATTTTCTTAGAGTCAAGTTTACATTTTTAGAAGCAGTAGTTTAGTGGGTAGAGGGGGAGGCGGGCAACCCACTAAACTACTGCTTCTGAAAATCTAAAAATATTCATGGTACATAATTATGATGAATTTAAAAGGAAAATTGTCACGGCTAAGTTGGCTTTTATAGTTATCGAGATATAGTCGATCAAAGTAAAAATATTATTTCGCCCAAATTTCATTGAAAATTGATAAGATAAACATGTAATTTGTTAAAATATAAGTATTTTTTTAATTTTAAAGAGTAAATAATGAATGTCCGTATATTATGAGGTAATTATTTCTCATGTTTCCTTCTACTTACTTAGCTTCTACGCCGCTGAAATCGCAATCGGCTTATTCTTCCTCCATTCCCGTGGGATTATATACCGAGACTTGAAGTTGGATAACGTCCTTTTGGACCAAGATGGTCACATCAAGATTGCTGACTTCGGTATGTGTAAAGAGGGCATCACGGGTGACAAAACTACCAAAACCTTCTGCGGCACACCAGATTACATCGCGCCAGAGATCATTCTATACCAGCCGTATGGAAAGTCTGTGGATTGGTGGGCATATGGTGTGTTGTTGTATGAAATGCTGGTCGGTCAGCCGCCGTTCGATGGTGAAGATGAAGAGGAACTCTTCGCGGCAATCACAGATAATAGCGTTTCATACCCGAAAACGCTTAGCAAGGTGAGAAGCACTCTAATTTTTATGTAGAGATTACTGCTCAGAAGATTATTAAACTATAATTAGATTGTGTTGAACCAATATTGGCAGTAAATTTTACCAATAAATGCATGACAAAAATGTTATAATATATCAAATGTAAGTTTCAATAACATAAACACTATTTGTAGATTTGGTACTGTCATAACTCTCCATATTTTTTTGTAATAGAAAAATACGAGTACGAGTTTTTATCGCCTGCAAACTGCTCGGCTGTCACTTAGCTTCCTCAAACACTAACGAATATTTCCACAATTTTTATCGGAAAAATACGTCATCGTATTTTTCACATTTAAAATTTAAATATCAACTGGAAACAAAAACATTCGCCAACTTAAAAGTCTACTAAAACACATTCCATCATTATTTTCAGGAAGCCAAAGACGCGTGCAAGTCTTTCCTCACGAAGAACCCTCAAAAGCGTCTCGGTTGCGGCTTGCGGGGTGAAGAGGACGTTCGCACTCACGCGTTCTTCCGCCGCATCGACTGGGCCAGAGTTGAGGCGAGAGATGTTCAACCGCCCTTCAAGCCTAAGATCGTGAGTTTTTTATACTATTACTGTAAAGACGAAAGAGTTCGAAAGTGGCTTGGTTGCGGCTTGCGTGGTGAAGAGGTTGTCCGCACTCACGCGTTCTTCCGCCGCATCGACTGGGCCAGGGTCGAGGCGAGGGATGTTCAGCCACCATTCAAGCCTAAGATCGTAAGTCTTCTAATACTATTGTTGTAAAGATCCAAAAACTTATATAGCCGCTTGGTTGCGGCTTGCGGGGTTTAAAGGATGTCCATATACAGGCTTCAGCAGCATCGATTTGGCCAGGATTGAGGCGAAAGATGTCCATCCACCATTCAAGCGTAAGATCGTAACTTTCTTAATGCTATTATTATAGATTAATACGAAGGATTTCAAGAACGTCTCAGTTGTGTATTGGGGTGTGAAGAAGATGTCCGCACTCACGCGTTCTTTCGTCGCATCTACTGGGCCAGGGTTGAGGCGGAGGATGTTCAGCCGCCCTTTAAACCGAAGATCATGAGTTTTACACTTTTGTTGCTTACACGTTGAAAATCATAATCATAAATGGGACACACGACTCCTGGGTTAAGAAGTTAGGTTATGTGAGATTTATACTAACTAAAAACCATACGATTTCCATATTCAGCACAGAATCGGAGAAGACGCTGGATTACTTTTCAAATGTAAAATTGTAACAGATGTAGAAAATGTGTAAAATTTCCAAATATATATAATTCTTATTAGATGATTTTTTTAGAAAAATCAATACCACATATATGTATGTACAAAAATACCGTAAATGCAAACTTTATCTTCCTTAATTTTGATACGACTTTTACGATTAACGACTTTTCGTATTGCTGGTTCAGCTACTATAGTAATGACATATAGTTAATTTCTTATTAATAATAAATCCACAGAAACACCGCAAGGACGTGTCGAACTTCGACAAGCAATTCACCCAGGAGAAGACGGAGCTGACTCCAACGGACAAGCTGTTCATGATGAACCTCGACCAGACCGAGTTCATGGGCTTCTCCTTCCTCAACCCGGAGTACGTGCAGCACGTGTGAACTTGCAGGTAATGTGCCTTTAATTTACGTGTTACTTTACTTAATAGGTTTTGATTTCTTCAAATTCATTTGGATATGATGCCAAACACTTAAGGACCAATTTAATTTGGATGTCGTCTCTCATAGAAAAACGGGTAATTAGACCAGGTTTGTTGACATCTTAAATGAGACATCTTAAAAGAAATGTTATGACGGCAGGCATGGCATGGCAGGAAATCAAAGTATAAACAGGTGACTGGTAAAACACTAAAGGATTATTATTTTTAAATTTTATGTTTTAACGTCTGGTTCCTCTTTATAGCTAATATTTAGGAGTATTTCTTATAAAACTATTTCTAAGATATGGGATGGTTATTGGTTAAGATTATTTATTTTTATAACTTAGTGTAATATTGCATCCATGGCCAGAATTGTCACCACGAAATAAAAATTAACAAAAATGGAGCACTGTATTTTTTATGTCTAAACCTATTTTGTATTATAAATATTTCAATTGACACTATAAAAAACCATATTTTTTCTTTCTAGGGTCATCTTTCTGCATCATTGAAGCTAACTCAAGCGCTGTCGTGACGGTGGCCACTGAAACTTCATCTGTCGACTCTCTCTGTCACTCTTAAGGCATACGTCGTATCGCTGTCTCGCTCATACACTTCGTTTCAGATCCCGACTCTGATTTACCATTAGGAGTGAAGTCATTTATTCCACTTGAGGAATTCGAGATCGTTATTTGCTCATTTCCTTCTAGTTTTTAATTAATCCACCTGAGTATTACTCATATTGTTTTATCCATCCAATACGACATGGCTTTCTAGGTGTAGTTATTGTTTACGCAATATAAATGTCTATCTCAACGAATTATCCAAAGCAATATTATGTGAATGTAATATCTTTAAAATAGTCACTAAAGTTATTTATTAAAATCGCTCTCTTTAATTTTTAGTCTGTGTAAGTGGTTACTCGTTTATATTTTATCTGTATCGTCAACCATAGATAAAAAAATTCAAGCTTCCATGATTGAATATCTTCCAGTATTGTAATGTTTTGACAGTTTTACCGTACTCATTTATTTGTTTTGACGTGTAATAAAATAGTTTTTGTAGGTCGACTTTTTGAATATCATAATCTTGGGGCCACTTGATAACATAGTGAATTTAGAACACGATTTTTTTCACACAACTAATGGCATTGTGACGAAATGGTTAACTGAACCTTAAATGTCTGTTTTGGCGTACATTTTGAAATATGTAATTAATTGTGTGATTGAGGTTATAATATAATTTCTCATTCACATATCAATGTTTGTGATTAGAATGTATGTATGTCGTGTCGTGTGGATGGCGCTAAATTTTAAGCGTTTCGAGTCTATTTTGAGCTTTATTACTATAGCAGTACGGGTCACAATCTTCTGCTTGAAATCCCAAGGCTAAAATTTCACCCTTTTGAAACTCGAGTAAATTGAATCTCTATTCATTTGGTTAATTGTTATTTTGATAGTTAGCGAAAATTATTTTTTTAATTATTATATTAATTTTTATAAAAATTTGTATTTTAAAACGCGAAAACGGCTGTTTCGTGGCTGTCATTAAGTTTTCATTGTCTATGGTATAATTTAAGTTTGTTTGTTGTTTATGCATTTAAATTATCTGTTGAACGTTACATATGGTATTTGACGTTTGTTAGATCATGCGTGTTTGTGTGTATGTGTGGATGATTGTTGTGTGTAAACGTTCTTTATTTAAAAATGCGGTTTTATTAGACGATACAGCGTACATTACATGCCTTGTAAATTACTTTTTTAATTTAAGTTTTAATTCATTCATTTTATATTTTAATTTTTCAATCGTCTAATCAAACCGCAAATCAGCTCCTAGCTGTTAATAAACGTGTAGCTAAAATAGCCTTACTAACATTATTTATAATAAAGTAACTAAAAATACATAATAATGAAGTGAAATGAAGTCGTGTAATCTTGCTAGTTATAAATGAAAAATGTGAATTTAAATGAAATGAAAAAAGCAGTTGATTCTAAATTGAAAGTAATAAAATGACATTTTAGGTGTTTTAATTTTTATGTGTAAGTCTTCTTCCAAGGGACGTTATTAGAAAAACTATCTTAATAGTGAGCAATTAGGTTCATTTTTGTTTAGTTTTTGTAATAACGTTTTTGCCGTTATTTTGGCCGAATTTAGAGGTTTCGGCGTAACGGCTCACTTTTAACTGTAATGTAATGTTTAATATTATTTTCTTGTTAGGCTTAATGTTGAATAGGTGTAGCGTGTCGACTCATTTTCAAATTATTTTTACATTTTATTCGGATGGTTTTTTAAAGAATAACATTTTTATCATTAAATTTCTTTTAAAACTAATTGGACATATAACCCATGATTTATTTTTATTTAATTCTTTTTATCTCGCGTTCGTACTATTTTTGTATATAATATTTTTTATTATATTTTTTTTAACAATTTATTATTATTTTCTTGTACATTTGTATAATTTATTTTACCTCCTAACGATGAAAATGCGTCGGCGCAGTATTATAATCAGCTGGAGAGGGAGTCAAGTAGGGCGCGATGCGCTTACCCACACCCGTGCGTCCGTTTACACACATGTGTACTAAAAACATGGAACCATAGACAATTTATGATGTAAACCTTACTGAAAACTAGTATTTAAAAGGCACCATAGAGTTTTATTTTCCGAGCAAGATAATTTATCGAATACAACTATAGCAATAATTATTTAATTTTGCAACGTATTCAGAAGGAGTCTATGGCAATAATACCAAAATTAAAGAATTGTTTTTTGATCGTTTAAACAAGCAGCAACTTATTTAGTACACACGTGTTTAAAAATACGAATGTATAATTCCCAACCACCCCTTAATATTAAAAACACTTTTAATAAAACTTTACATCAGTATTAACTAACATAACTTCCATTAACAAATTAAATTTAATGTTCTTTACGTAAAAACATAAGATTTGTTTTTATACCGAAAAATCCTACCATACTGGTTTATGTCAAATGATGATACTACAGTACATTATGGGAATGGGAGCAACTAAAGATGTCTTTAACACTGGCAAGTACTATGACTTGCCAGTAAAAATATATAACAAAATGCCATCGATATAAAATATTTATCATGGAAGTATCATTAGTTTATTAAAAGTGTTTTTACAGCGCCAACCCAGCTAGCATACGTAGATATAGACTCCAAATTATAAATCACAATATTAAAATTAACGTGACACGTTTTGATTAGTTCATATGAATTTCTCGATTTTAATACTCGATTTAATATCGCTTAATAAATAAGGATGAACACAAAAGCTATAATATGCAAGGGTTCATTCAAGTATTACGTAACGCAGTTTGGGGGGAGGGGAGGGTCTTGTAAAATGTTACAGTGCGTTATGGAGCCGGGAGGAGGTATACGCATTACGTAACGACATATTTGTAATTTTTAGATGAAAATGGTCTCGAAAATTATTTTAGTGACCATTTTCACCTAAAAGTTTTGGTAAAATGTTACGTAACGTCTAGGGGGAGGGGTACAGAACGACGTTACGGTGGGTTACATGTGAGGGAGAGTTGGTCTAAAATCTTCAAAAATTGCGTTACGTAATACTTGAACGACCCCTTACGGTGTGTAAACGGAACATAGAAACAAACAAACAAACTCACTTAGGCGTATATAAAATAAGTGAAGATTATTTTAACCATTAAATTATCTAAATCGAATCTAATATATTGACTAGCTGTGATTCATTTTTCTTGAATATAATTAGGTAAGTATAAACCTACATTGTTACTTGTTACACATAAGTAAATATTGTGATCGTTAGATCGTTACATACATCACGTAAAGAGAACACATAATTATTATAGTAGTGCTCAATTAAAATTCTTTAATAAATAAACAGATCGCAATGCAAATATATGTATATATTATGTACCATTATTGTTGATTTTATATACAATCCAGTGTGTCAAATACAAGAAAACAATACTTAATTAAGGAATTAATTTACCGAATTTATAAAAGAAGATCAATAAAAGTAATTCCTGAATAAGATACTTATTTAAAATAATTGATTTTGTTTTGACTTCAAAAACGGATGAGGTTCTCCAGGTTGTCCTAAGCAGGGGCGATCCGAGAGGGGGGGTTACAGGGGACATGACCCCCAAAACCATTCGTGTCAAATGAAAGATCTTTGTTGACAAAGTAAAAATTCAAATAAAAAGAAGTCAAAATCTCCATTTTTTCAAAACTCACGGAAATAAACTAAGTGACTTATAAAATACTAGCAGACCGGCCCGGCTTCGCACGGCAATTCCCAACTT
>DVXP01002540.1:0-12575 GCA_018235645.1 Junonia grisea | reverse complement strand
AATTAGACCACTTGCTCATTAGACGTTATGCAACGTTAGACGTTTTGCTACTTAGACCATATGATAGTAAAGCAAAACAATGATCATCCTTGTTTTTATTTATATATAATGACAAGGGGCCGACCTGTCCTCGATATAATCGACCATGAAACCTTTCTAATCATGGCAGTCATTTTCTTTTTTGTGATCGTAATCTAACAAGGAAATTATTTTGACTGATAGTATTATTTCCTACGTGTTGATGTAGTTCTATCGTTTTATGGGTAATTTTTTTATATCATTTTTTATGTATTTGAGGCAAATCTTATTTAAAAATTAGTTTCCTGAATACTCCTCCGTATAATTTTTTATATGACAAATTTGATACTCCTCTTTTAGTTGAATTTCTGTAAAAAGGGACATAAAAGTTTTTGCTTCACGTAATATTATTTATTGCTTGGCGGGTCGATGCAAACTTTTGAGGTCCTGATAGAAGAGGTCATTTAAAGTGTATTTGTGTGTACGACATTTGCCTTTGTACCAAGTTTTGCAGTTTTAGAGGAAATTGCGTTTTTGTACTTTCCTTGGAAAACTCCACTTTTTTCTTTTAAATGCTAATAATACAACAATGAATACTGATTTCTTTTTTTTATGATTAAATATACTCTAAATGACCTCTTCTATCAGGTCTTCAAAAGTTTGTATCGACTCGCCAAGCACCCTGTATGTAACTAGATAAAGAGTTTTCTGTTACGTCAGCTCGGGTCTCATTTGATCAAAGAAAAATAATTGGAAAGGGATCTAAAATTAGATAAAATATTACATATAAAGTTTTCGCAATGCCTTGGGGTTGAGTTTATTAAATATAAATAGTTTCTATATAAAGGTTCATTTGGAAAAGGTTTTCAAGTTGAATAGGTAGGCCCAAAATAAATCAATACTAACTTACGAAGTGAACAAACAAGATACGACAATTTATTTATAAGTGGCTTATAATATCATTTGAATTGTCTTTCGGTAATACATAATTTGTAAATATCACATTGTTGGAAGTCTAAGAACATTAGCTATTTAACCCCATTAACACGTTCAGTGCGGATCACACACAATCGGCCTGCCGCTGTTCCACAGCACGGTGCGGATGAAAAAAAAACAGAACTTTCTCGTTTTTGCGGCACAGGTTTTTTGGAGAATATTACGAGTATTGAGAAGAATTAGCTGATTCCAAATATGTATATAAATATATACCTGTCAAAAAATGGCGCTTAGACCAAATAGCTTTTCAACCGTCGATATGATGACTGTTTTGACACATTAAAAAAGGCAGGAAGGAAATGTAGGAAATGTAAAATTACCGCCGAAAAAAAAAACAAACCTTTATTTTCTAATTAACTACCTATTTTAACTTTTTGTTATAAATGGTATCGGATTAAAAATGTTTAACAAAAGTAATACTAATGCTGAGAAATATTTCAGTACAAAGTGTCTTAGCTGGAAACATTCTCGCCAAGCCAGCAGATAAACTTTTAAGCAAAAATATAAAAAAAGAAGTTTAAAATAATTAAATTCGAAAGACTTGTACTCGAAAGCGCTCGTTCATGCTTGGGACCATCTGATGCAGAACTGATTCCCCTCAGTGCGCGCACTCACGATTTCAAGTGACGTGATAAATGAATGTACGTGGTTCTACTGAACAATATTTTTTGTATACCGTGTATACAAGCTTTAGCTTCTATTTCTAGCCAAAGCATTGTTTGATATCTAAATATTATGCATTGGCATTCACAAGAACCATACATTGAAGAGTTTTTTGACACTTATTAATTAATAATTTCGTACGCATTAATGCTTAATTTTTAGGATCGGTATTCGCATCTATAGTTACATTCATGACATATTTTTTTACCGTGAGACAAGTAAATCTTTCTAATTGAACTTAGATCATGAAAACATACATTTATTTTTTCCTGTTATATTTTTCAAGGTTAAACAAAAGTACAACAATCTAGTCAGTCAGATTTAGACTGGACGAAGCGATGGCAAAGGATGTTCGAAAACAGAATTCAGTTTTAGAATTGAAATTGAGCATTTAAGTGCAGGTTTCCGTACTGGATCAAATTTGATTGTCGTACTATCACTCTATTCACTTTAGGGTGTATTTTTAGGACATATGGTTGAGTTAAATTGACGACGGCTTTGGCTTAATGGTGCTGAATGCGCTACTAACGCCGGCGGTCTTGGGTTCGATTCCCATTCGGGGCGGATGTTTGTATTTAAATCACCTGATAACGATCGTTACTCTTAGTAGGTAAAATATTCTAGTCTAAATGGTTACTGGCTTGCCCTCTGGCTTACGGAGGTCAGACGGCAATCGTTCTGCGTAAAATCAGTAATCTGTCAAAACCTAGGCTAGCATAAAGCAGACCCTGGCTGAGTCCGGAAACATGCGGGGAAGAAGAAGGTAAAGTTAAATTGAAATAAATTAAATACAAAAGTCTTTTAAATACAATTAATCTACGATCCCGATATAGAACGACCTTCACCGAGATGTTTATTTGATGAAACGTATTATATATTATCAATCAATCAAACTCAGCAAGCTGAAGTGGCAATGGACCGGCCACGTCTGTCGCAGGACTGATGGCCGTTGGAGCAGACGAGTTCTTGAGTGGAGACCGCGTCTTGGTAAACGTGGTGTAGGACGCCCTCTGACCCGGTGGAACGACAACATACGCAAGGTTGCCGGGTTGCGGAGGACCGGGATGTTTGGCGCAAACTTGTGGATGCCTATGTCCAGCAGTGGACTGCGATTGGCTGACGACGACGACGATTATATATTAAATATGTCAATAAATATATCGCCTGCATTTGCCTCACAGATTTCAGTCCAAGATATGATTAATTTTTGTGAAATATTTCAACTGTCATTAAATAGATTCTATACCAATCAAAAAATGAAGTCCTCCAGAATATGTTAGGTTGCCTATTATTTTCCAATCACAACTCAAGTAACCTTATAGGTAGGGTATAAATCATCGTGTAATGTAATAACCTTTATTTTCCTTTAAGTTTAATTCTATAAACAGACCGGCAAAATATTTGGTTCGATTTAACTGCTACCCAAGAGTTGTGATTGGAAAATAATAGGCAACCTAACATTTGCAGAATCTGTGGGCTTCATACTTTTGTTTGGTATGGAATTTTTTTTAATAAAATCAAACTGTTATTCGTAAGGCAACCAATATGAAACATATTTATTGACATATTAAATTTAATATAAAAAACGTTACATCAAATAAATATATACAGATGGATGTCTACTTCGTATATATGTACGGATATATTTTTATTTGCTGAATATTTTATCGATTTATGTAAAAAAGAGGCCTCGGGTAATCTACTTGTGTCCATTTAAGTGCAAATTCGGCTTTTCAGAAAAGTGATGGGTCTCCGTACGAGCTATCAATCAAGATTCGTAACTTCAACTCCCTCGTGCCTGAATAAACCTTGCAAATTAAATAAAAATATCTAAGATTGAAACGAGGGATCGGTAAAATAGAATATGATCATTGATTTTCTATTTACAAACAACCAAAAGAGAAAATTCGTTTCCCGACTTTTTACGATATCAAAGTTATGTTTTCTATTTATATTTTTAGAATTCCTTTGCAAATTTAAGCTGTCATATTTTGTCTGGAGAAGAGAACGTCAAATATGATGGCGTGATATACATAATATCTATAATACAGTTTATTAAATATTTTGATCATACTCAAAAGATATTTGTAACGATGAACGGTTAATTTGTTATTGTTCTTGTTTTCTATAAATATCAGAATTTTAACTTGTATTATTAAATATAAAGTAATTATAACTATATCGTATTATTAAATATACAATTGTAAAATATACTTTATTTAAATCATAAAATTATAACCTTGGTTAGGCAAAAGTTTTATCTTTATTATTTACTTATGGGTTAACAAGTTAACATGTTGATTTCTTAAATAAAATAAAAAGATTTACAACTACTAGTTAACTAACTAGTAAATGTTAAATTTTAGTTACGTTTGTATTACTTGCCGTGGAGTCTATCAGTGTTATCAGTATACTGATAACGAGTGTAATTGAGCTGGCCCGACCACACTATCACAGAAGATCGACGTGAAGTAGCTAATATAGATGCATTTCATACGGTAAATGAAAGACTCAGAAGATCAAGTACCCAGTACTTCATATCCTCCTTCTTTCCTACTCCTTTTTTACCAGCATAATTACAAAAGGACCATAGGCAGTGTTGATCATTAAAATCAGCCCATGCTCATTAATCAGCAATTTTTACAAAAGAGGAAAAATAAAAAAAAAGTCAATGATCAAAAAATTAGCGTAAACTTCCTTACAAAGCAAGATTTCAGTCAATTTCCTAAAGTGATATAGACCGAAGACGCCCCGGCTCAGAGATTGATCGCGCGAAATGGTTTGTGATGCGGCGCGCTCCGTGATGGCCGGAGGCGGCGTGCCGTGAAACTTTACGAGGACTCGCTCCAATGAGGGGCGAGCAACTGCCCATATAAATGACGCTTCTTGTAAACAAACGGTGATTTTTATATAAGTGTCCTTGGTGTTTTGAATATCATTAAGATTCATATCTTAATGAGAGAGGAGTTAGAGTTACAGAAACATTAAAATTTTGATTACGGAACCCTTAAATTGACAAATTGATTAATTCGTTGATTGTTTGTCCTCTTTATATTGTTGTTGGTTTAAACAGAAAAGTAATATTTATTGTTTTCTAGATTTAACTTTTCTTATTTCTTTTTATAGAAATCAATTGAATACGTTTTAGTTTAGATAAGTGTAATAATAGTTTATAATTTTTATACTCTGAATGAGATTATGAAGAAGTAAAATGTAATTATCTTATTTTTTCGTTCATAAAGTATTACTTCCAAACATTAACTACGTATTATAACAGAATTTTATAAACATAACGTAATTTTGCACCGTAGCACTATAAAACACGTACTTATGATCGTGGAGGCAGTAAAAATGGTTTCAGTGTGGAATAAGTCCCGATATATGAGTCTATAAAAAGCGAGGAAACATAAAATTTTCCAGTAATATATTAGCAATTTCCTATATAGGGCTTATAGCGCTTGTGCGTTAGAAACCAGCGTTTTTGCCGTTAAAATTTGTCTACTTAAAAATTTATACGCGATTACCGCATTAAATAGTGATGGGTCGAATAAAGAATTCATCGGCGCTGGCGTACTCGTGGCTGCTCTGGTGAGTGCTTCGGTATATTCA
This sequence comes from Junonia grisea, assembly GCA_018235645.1. Classification (NCBI taxonomy): domain Eukaryota; kingdom Metazoa; phylum Arthropoda; class Insecta; order Lepidoptera; family Nymphalidae; genus Junonia; species Junonia grisea. The sequence continues at coordinate 7,289 of DVXP01002540.1, read as the reverse complement.
TTCGTTCCATTGATATTACGTTTTTCATTTACTAAAATGTTTACACGCTGTCAGTACGTTTTTACAATGCAAATATGAAATTATAAGACGTATGACGTCTATCATATTACGTAAACATATCACCATATCCATGTAAGTCCTAAGTAAATGATCTGTCAAGTAGTTGTCTTATAATTTTGACTGATGGTCTGGCATAGAATTTCGCATTTTATTTAGCCATTTATTTAGTCGTTAACCGTACTTGGAGATTTTGAAACAAACTCTTAGTATAATTTAAATGTATTATGTAGAAGGTTCTGTTTAATAATCGTATTACGTATTTAAGCTCTTAAAAACAGGCGTTATAATATGACAATATTTATTATTAACTTACAATACAATATCAACATAAATACGTAGGTACAGTTAATATCCAAAAATTTTCAAGATAAAATTTAGCGTCAAATGCGATGATATATATTCTGATGAAAAGTGTTCTGGAGAATGTCGAAAATGTGTCCGCATTTGGACAAATTTGGGTAAAATTCAACCTCCAACGTACAAACTGAACGATCCCTTGCAACCGTAATATTCATCGAGTGAGGACCTCTTTTGGAATATTGAATGAATATAAGCAAAGTAAATGAAATACATATTTTGATCAAGACCGTATTGTATTCATGGGCGGCATCCATTCAGTACGGAAGACAATGATATATGAAATTTTGTTTTATTATACTTATGTATTTGTGTGCAGCACTGCCTTTTAACAAATGTGTAAAATAAATATTGTGTTGCTCCCAAATAACTAAAACTAAATTATGTTTAAATGTAATGCGATCTAAAATGCGTTAAAAGTAAAAATAAAAAAGATTACATATACCTAAGCAAACGCACGCAATGATAAAAAATTATAATAACTATATCAAACAAAACAGGAAAAAAAATGTAAATAAATATTGACATTCAACAAAAGCCTTTGAACAAAACTGTTAGCTTCGTTGCAGTCCGTTGGATTTTTCTGTAGTTATTAAATGAATTTTTTTAGAGTTTTTATATAATAACTCTTTTTTTCTGCTCAGCTCGCGAGCGCTGCATTTGTTTTTAAAGCGAGTGTTAGTATGATTTTCTAGAATAGCTGTTTCTAGTTGAAAAGATAAATATTCCGTTTGTTTTGTCACTAAGGTGATTTTATTCTAGTAAAATCGAGGTATAAATCGTCATTAAATTATTTTAACCCTTATAATCACTGGAATATTTCATTCCGGACCAATTTGGGTGGGCAATTTAAATCTGTCGTCTTACACTGTTACTGTAACGAGTCGGCGGGCAAAGACTTTTTGTTCCCAAGATTAACGACAAAGTATGGGTCACAAAAAAAGCGTCACCGACTACGGAAATTACCAAAACTTCGTGTCGAAGCCCGAAATTTTCTTGTTCTAAATGTCGTCGTAAATGAATGATGACTCTTTTAAAATCGGAAAAGAAATTAGGAACAGACGTTTTCGGGATTACGAGTTTCGTAACAACTTGAAAGTCGAGTTTTTTATGTTTTCAAATAGACCAACGTGGCTACACGTGAACTTTTGACCCTGGCCTTCTTGTAAGATTGTATATATTTGATAATTTTAGTCTATAACCGAAATACATGCTTTAAAAGTACTAATGTAAAGTCAACGCGGTCGAGGTACATTATAGCTCCTATTAACGCATAATATATATGATATAAGCATTGCAAAAAAATGTCTACCTAGTCTAGGAATTCCAATAAAGTGATAATTAGTGCGTGTCGTAGAGAGTACAGCGAGTATTTTTAATTAATTTTTAATTTGCGCCTGTGTCATGAGTCGTAGCAGCCGTTCATTCATCTCAGCACTGCGCATACGTGACGAGCCTGACAACCTCTGAGACATCTATCTGTAAATATGTGTACATACATTGACTATGCTTATCACAGAATCATGAACCATACCATACAGGCAGTACTTTAAAAAATATTTAAGACATTCACGGAGAAAATTCGAACACTTCAAACACCCTATATCTCTCTTAAGGTGACTCTGAAAGAGATTTCATACTCTGAATAAAGTTGTTTGGATACCAAGTAATTACCTCTTACAAGCAAATCCACATAGGTTTTTCTGTAGAAAAACACTTCAATTCGACAATCTATCCGTATAAGAGGATCACTCAATTAGCTACACAAATATTTATCACAAAAACACGGGTTAACTAATGTAGGGCGCTAAATTAGGCTCACATATGAAAAGTTACGTGAAGGTTATTTAGAAGAATTTCGGCCGTGCGGGCAATGCGGCGTTTCTCTGCTAATGACGACCTCCGGCCCATGATTAGGGTTGTCAAGACAATTTTCATAGGAAATATTAATATTATAAATACTACAGCATAAGGACAACTACAATCTATAAGTAATAAGAATATATTTAAGTGAAATTTTCCTTTAGGTACATTCTGTATCTAACGATTCGATTGATGACTATTGTATAGTAATTGAGATTGGAAAATCAAATCGGCCAGTCGAGTTCGGGCCCGGCAGCCCTGTCCACGATATATCTCCCGTAGTTAGGCGCAGAAATCACGGCGACTCGTGCGCTTGATTGAGTTTTCTTTTCCATTGTGCTCCATTAACAAAATAGCTTTCTCCCCTATGCTCTCAGGACGCCATGTGTTCGCGGAAAATTATATCAGCAATTTTTCTTCCTCCCCGTATTAGAGGCCACAATACGCAGTTTTTATTCACATTATGCTTTATATTCAACGTTGCTTATTAGGAATTATACGTTAGTTATTTTATATAAGAACAATGAGTGACAGAGAGTGACTGTTTGCTAACGGTTATAATTAAAAACCGTTCTAATTGTGAATAATTACAGACCGCAGGACGTGCTACAATAACTCTATATTTACTTTTCAAACCATAGTCAAGATAAAAGGAATTTGAGTGAATACGTACTTATGTGCGTACCTTAAAAAGAGTTTTAATAGGAAAATAGTAACAAAGGATAGATAACATAAAGGATAGATAGATAATAGGTTTCGTTAATCAAAAATATGAATGAGTGTTAATTTATCAAAAAAATTCTTATTGTCTTTTAATTTTATAAATATAACGTCTTATATAAAATAAGTAATTTAAATTACCTCTATAATAGTTAAAAACAAATAATAATCATAATTAAAGTTCTAAATACGAGACTATAAAGGTGCTTATACTAAAGTAAACGAAAGCCCAAGTGCTCTTGTAGTGTACCGTCTAATTAACGACGTATCTAATTATACCATCGTCGAGGCTCCGGCGAGGAGAATTTACCAAATTACTTATTACGAAACCTAATTACAATTAGGGTTAATGCTGCAAGACGCGTACATACTTAACCCCTTGATATATAAATGTGATCCCTATTATTTGCATATTCTTAATCACTTAGCTTAGAAGGTAATCTTAGAAATTGTTTTAATTGAATTTATAAAATAACGGTTGGTCCCCGCAACTTCGTTTGCATAAAATAATTATTTTGAAATGCCCTGTTTTTTTACGGAAATGGTAAGCTTTATTTTCGCGACAAAAAAGCCGATTTTAGCTGTGATCACATATTTCTGTACCGAAATTCAACGGGTTCAGCGGTTTAGGTGTTATAATATAACAGACGTACACATACATTTTCTTTCACATATGTAATAGATTAATATAATAATATCATCTCCATAATTTTTATTACCCATAGTTTTAAGAAAAGTCCAACTTTTTTACCGCTAACATTCGCAAACATACCTCTACATTGATATTCGGAAACTTCATACAATAAATTAGTCTGTTTAACATTATTTGTATAATATAATTTTGTGGTCTATGCGGTTACAAAACGAAAGAAAACTGAGTAGGAAGGAAGACATACTTAAAGCTAATTTCGGTTCCCGCGCGCCGGTCATTAAGGGGTATTAGAGCACCTTTTACTTTTCCCTTTTTTTCTAATTGTTACGTAAACCAAAGAAAATACGGTATTTGTGGCCGGCCTGAGCACGGCTCCGTTGTTTCTTTGTTCGCATCGGGCAATTTGTGATGAGAAAAAAATATATGAGTACCTAAGTAGAACATTATTATTATATACGTATGTGTATAGCTATAATTCCTATTAATTATTTCCTTATAAAGTAAATTTCTTCTTTTTCTTAAATAACGTATGATAAACTATTTATTTGGATTGTTTATTTACAATACTATCAACAGTTTTATGTTTTCTTACAGAGAACGTCATAAGGACTAACACAACCCTTACGAGCATGAAAATAATTACAAGATTATTATTAAATATGAATGACGTTAGTACTGTGAATTAATAAGTGTATTAGATTTTCGTGATAAACGAACTCAGGGTCAACGACTTAACGTGCTTTCCGTAACATGGTACGAGGACCTACGAGGACATTATCGAGATTGAAGTAATTATGTTTCTTTCTGGCTAATAAATACGCGTTCATTGCTAAAAGAAAGCAAATAGTAAATTAGGAATTTATAGGAATTTGGTGTAAGGTGATGTCGATAGCATGGTGAAGCTTTAGCTAATTATTATATCTTTTGTTAGCAGGATTTAGTGCAGGATGTGTATTTTGCAAGTAATTTGTCACTATGCATCGAGATCGAAGCCGAGATGGCCTAGTGGTGCGAACACGTGGATCTTAACCAAAGGTCACGGGTTCAAGCCCTGGCTAGCACTGCTGGATTTTCAAGTGCTAAAGTGGTAAATTCATCTTGAGCTCGGCGGTGAAGGAAAACATCGTGCCGAAACCTGCAAGTGCCGGAAGAAATTCTGACACATGTATGTCCACCAACCCGCAGTGGAGCAGCGTGGTGGATTAAGCTCCATACCTTCCCCCTAATAGGAGAAGAGGCCTATGCCCAGCAGATGTACAGGCTGTGTTACGTTTTGTTACATCGAGATCGAATTCTTAGTATGTATATATGCTCTGTTTAGTGATTATGTTAGTGTGTTTTTCTTTCATGTTGATAACCCGTGACATCTCTAGCGTAAACCTTCGTAAAGTATTACTAGAGAATAGGTACGAGTACCTATATCGATATAAATTATTTTCTTAGCTTTATAAATTAGCAATTATATTTTTTTACATTACACGGCTCTGTTCATTTATGTTACCGGTACTATTTAAGCTAATTATAAATAAATAAAACCAGTTTGAGCTTGTGAATAATAATCTAGGACTTGTTTGTTATTGGGATCGTTATTAGGGACGATAAAACGAAGTATATTATTTCACCTTAACATATAGCGTGTGTGGGAAAATAGAACTTTGAACGATTCGGTGATTGATGTGATTTTGTAATGGGAATTGTTCCTATTTAATTTCCTGTGAGGATGTTCAGCTGTCAGATATAAATTTCGTGAAAATTAAAGGACTTTTGAAAACGAAATTTACATATATAATGTGAATTGTATTATATCCGTTGCTAGCGGACCGTCTCTACTTCGAATGGGTAATATAAGTTAATTACCGATGTATTTTTCTAATGCAGATAATAACCTTATTAAACTTATTAAACGAATATCCTTTATTACGTATAATTCCAAAAACAATTGTTAATTGAGAGCATTTTTAGTTTTTACTAAAATACAGAAATAAACTCACTTGGTTTTCAGCAACCGAGGGATGTGCGGTGCGGAGGCGGATGCATGTGGGACTACTTTAACTTATTAAATCACGCGATAGGAATTTTTTTCGGCCAGGTATATCGCAGTATTGCGGAAAATTGATCTTTATTGTAGATGATTAAAATTATGATATTGTTTTTGATAGTGATTTAATAAGTATTTTAAGTACAGTACTACTAAATTATATTAATTTTTTATCTAGTATTTACTAGATAATTAGTCTAGATAATTAATCTAGTATTTACTAGATAAAAAAATTGATATAATTTAGTAATAATTTTAAAGTTTATTCAGACATAATAATGGCCATTGCGACTTATAAGAAAGATATGTGGAATATGTCTATTTATATATATTGAATATATATTATATACTTACATTAATTTTATGTATTTCATGTAATATGTTATTATATTTCTGGCATAGTTCGACATAATTCGACATAAGTGGAAAACAGGTACGACGAACGTGGTTTGTGTTTTACATTGGGATTTCTTGTTTCCGTTATCTTAAAATCCATTGTAAAACTTAGCCAGAAATTCACTAAATAAAAGCGAAAACTTTATCAAAGCCTGTTGGATAGTTTTTCGCACTGTATCGCGTTTGGGCAGACAGACAGACGCGATAATGTATTTATGATGACTCTTCTATATTTTGTGTACATAATTACATAATATCATTCTCCATACAGTCTATGTACTACAAAGTTGGTTTTAGGCCACGTACCTTGTCAATAGAGTTGATTAATTAATTATCCTTATTGCAAATCAGAATTCCGACAACATTGACTAATCCTCTAGAGTATTGCGTATAATTATTTTCGACTCAACATTATTTAGCAATAACAAACTTTTTTGAATATTGAAATAAAGGACACAGATATAAAATACACTATGCGAAACGTTCCGGCCCAACCATAGCCGGAAAAACAATATCATCACATCGCAAGAGTAAAGAAGAAAAAAAAAAAAACAAAATACAAAAAAGTCACGAATGCATAGAATTTCACGAGTAATAACTTCTTACATTTAAAGCGTGCGCGTTTTCGCTTTACGAATTCATGAAACGAAACAAAACAGTGGTATGTAAAAAATCTACATTCTAAAAAGTTGTAATAAAACAATTCGAAGCGGCGGTTGTAATGCGATGAAAAATGAAATGAAAGAATTTAAAATGGCCGGCATTTATGAAATACTCGAATTCGGAGCTAGAGTAAATAAGCGGGTAGATGAAATCTCGTTTATGTTTTTAATAAATGTGCTATAGACATTATTCAGATGAGACTTGGTGTTTATAAGTCAGATGTGCTTATTTAGACGCATTCAATAAAAATCCTCGTTGGTAATTCAGCGAATGATTCTCGACAAATGTTTAAGGGTTGATATTACCTACGCTTTAAAATAATTTTTATATTTAAACATTTCTAAATTTTCTCTAATGTACTTAAAATTTTGAGTTTTTTTATTAAAATATATATATCCATACTAATAAACTTGAATAACATGTAATAAATAATGTTATAAAGCAAGATTCTATGTTAGTAATGTACAAAGGAGATGTTCCATTTTGGGCCAGGTATTTGTACACTATATAGAAAAATTCCATAAAAATAGTCATAAATAA
>DVXP01002539.1:0-12577 GCA_018235645.1 Junonia grisea | reverse complement strand
GGAGCAGCGTGGTGGATTAAGCTCCATAACCTTCTCCCTAATAGCAGAAGAGGCCTATGCCCAGCAGTGGGATATGTTCAGGCTGTGTTACGTGTTACGTTTCTTACCAATAGAGATAATCGATTTCCACGCAAGCGGAGCCGTTGGTAAAATAATTACGTTTTACGAAATATAACTGCAAAAAACACGGATAGCAATTTCAAAATACATCTCATTTGACGATTCAAATGCTCTTATAAATAGCCTATTTGCACGAAGTACGTTTTTATTCGATTTGAAGCCGTTTGATGGCTCGATGCGATCGTAACTTTACATCTTTACATACTAGCTTTCGCTTGCAGCTCCGCCCTTGTAGATGTCGATTATCAGTGTAGGTAAGAAAAACGCTAATCTCTCGGAAGTAGCTCATTTTTGCGGGATCACTTTACATCTGCAAAATTTCTTGATAATCGATTGTAGTTACAGCGTGTAAGCGTAACAAACAAACTCGCATTGATATTAAAGTAATTGCTACCCGCGACTCTGTCAACGCTTGACAATTTCACGGGTTTTATAGTTCTAACCACGCAACTCCAATCCTTGTCTAAGACAAAAGAAGCCGATGTCACTCCTTATAGCAACTGCCACCTGACTGACACCCGAAAATTCCGACAAAATCGGTCCGGCTGTACCGAAAACAGTTATTTAATATTTAATGTTTTAGTGTGCGAGTCATATTTACTTACTAAATAACCATATGCATTCATTAAAAAGATATTATTTTGATATTACTAATAGACATTTCAATTTTATTTAAGTGTACGGATAAGGATAATTCCATCGTTGTCCTTACCCTTATAAAATGTATCTTCGTAATTCTCCCGACAGTAAAACCGGTATGGAATACATCGGTCACGTTAACGGCGTCACGTGACGTTTATTACGCCGTAGATTATCTTCGAATTGACTGTTATTAAATGGTTTCGAAAATTTTCGGTTATTTTAATAAGAGGGAACTGATGTAGAGGATTAAAATTAGAATAAAATACTTCGTTTTGGTAACCCTATTGTTACTTACAATATCCTGATAACGATCGTTAGTAGTACATAGTGGGTAAATATTCTAGTCTGATTAGTTACTGGCTTGCCCTCTGGATTGCGGAGGTCAGACGACAATCGCTCTGTCTAAAGATCGGTAACCCGTCAAAACTTACGTTAGAATCAGGCTAGGAATTCAGGTTAGAATCAGAATGCTAAATGGGTATTATATAATTACATATAGTTTTAATCGTAGTGATATTGTTAGGAATTTCAACAGTTTCAACAGTAACTGGTTCATTTAAAGTTGGTCAGTGTATAGTTGTTCTGCAGTTGATATCTGCGACTAATTTCAACTGTTTGTGTGTGTGTGCGTGTTGCAGTTTAAGCGGTTTAACTTGTAAATTAAACGTTTACTTGTAAATCGGGTTTGTTTTTAAGTAATTTAAAAATTATTCTCATTTTTATGTAATTTTTGTAGACTTTGATTAATATGTGTTCCAAATAGAAAGTTTAGTAGTTATTTAATGCAACAAAAGTTTGGTAGTGTACGGCCATAACATAATACATATTAATCTATAATAATTCGATTATCTATATTAAATCTTATTAAATATTATCTTATATTAAATCTAGTATTCTTCACCATAACAGAAGAAAACGAATGTAGACAAAACAAGTAAGCACGAAACGATTTGGCTGAAAATTGAAGCCATGGATTAGGACAAAAAATACATTTTTCTTGAAAATTCATATAATTCCTGCGAGAACTTTTCTCGCAGGAATTATATGCAAAATATTATAAATATTTGTTTCTTTGAATTGAATACTTAAGCTCCGAAACTACTTAATCTATTGGAAAAATCCTTTCACCGTTGGGAAGCTACACCATCGCCGCTGAACATAGGCTATAATAAATTTTCAAATAAGTTAGAAATACCCGTGCGAAGCACGTGTCTATATGACAAATTTGAAGAATGAGTACATTTACATTGTTCTAGTATATAAAGCGTCTTTTACCTCAACAGTTTACATTATTCTAGTATATGAAGTATCCTTTACAGATCGTCACAAACGGTTTACGGTAAGATCAGTGCGTACGAGCTTTATTATTTCATGTACTATCTCCGAGCAACAACGTGTAATATTATGAACTAGGAATGTTGTGTGAAATATAATAATTTGGATCTGAATGTGGTTACGGATAAGGAATATTGGTGTATCTTTTTTTTTTATTTTTACCGGAGATAATGTAGCTTCTCAAAAATATTTTAAATCGGGAAAATCGGGCTTCGGAGCCTATTCAATTAAAACAAAGAAACAATCAAATCTTTTCTCTTTATAATATAAGTACAGATACAAAATTGCTACAAACCATACACAAATAAATGGCTACATCCTAACAATTTACATTGTTCTAGTATATAATGTATCCTTTACAGATCGTCACAAACGGTTTACGATAAGTACAGTGCGCACGAGCTTTATCACCGTTTCACGTATAATACACGAGCAACAACGTGTCATATTATCAGCTAGGGATGTTTTGGATATGGAATATAATCGTAATATAATCGAATAAGTATTTCGATTCGGATATGTAGGTTAAATAAAAAATAAATAATGGTTTGTCGGTTTCGGATGTGGTATGTAATTATTTCGGATTATTGGTTAGTTTCGGATAGGTTAGCTGACGGATATTCGATTTATAAGAAAAAAAAATATTTTGTAGAACAATAATTAACAAGTTTTATTAATTTAATGTTGTTACATTTATACATCAATCATATAAGTTATTACTACGAAAAACAAAAATCTGTCACATATTTAAGTTTGATTTCACCTTTATCCGATATTATTTAAACTTTTATATCGGTGTCTATTATGATTACAGATTTATTTTTATTTCGGATATCGGATAGTTTCGGCTATGGCCAAAGAACTATAACATCACTGTTATCAAGTATGACAGATTTACGCGCGTTACGAGTAGATTCGTCCCTTTGAGAATATGTTTGATAAAATATGTTTTTGTTCGTTTTTTTATTTGTTGTTTTCTAACAGAATATGGAAATGATATCACGAGTGCTCACTGAGTGAAACATAATTAACAAACGAAAATGGAATTTTTGTTGCGAAAGTGTTATCTATGTAGGTAATTTATTATCAGCAAAGAAAGACACTTATTATTTAAGAATAAACGATTACAATAATGCCATACTTTCTCATCTGTATTTTTTGCATTGATTTGAAAATTTAGTATCGAATAAAATAAGTAAAATATATTTTTTTATTCTTCTCATTTTTCAGTCTTATTTGTGTCACTTTTGTATTTAGTCAGAAATATTTTTCATTATGCTCGAATTGAAATTTGAAATATCCAAATATTCTCGTTTAATTGCTCGTAGAGGCGTGTGTAGCTGTCGCGTAGCTCGTAGCGCTACGGACCGTTTCACATTGTTTGAAAGTTATTTGGCTTCATATTTTAAGTGCAACAATATGAAACCTCGAAACGCAAGGCTTTGTGGCGGTGTGAAATATTTTGTAATATAAAAGAAAATGAAAATTAAAACTGAGTTATACATAATGTTGTCTTAGATTTTCGCGATTATTATACATTGAAATAAAACTAGTGGTCTACTCGTGACCACGAACGCTGTAAAGTGGTCGAAACGTCGGGATTATAAAAATCATAGGCGATTTAAATCCGTTCAAACTAGTTTTATTTCAATGAGTTATACATATTCAGTATTTGAAAACAAATAAATTCAAAGACTAGTACTATTGTGCTAAAGTAAGTTTCTTGTAAGTTTCTAAGTTCATTCACGACAAAAATCTGCTGATACGCTTTAGCTGATTTTTGATATTCAAGTCGTGATGGCTAACCCTTGAACGAAAGCTACATTATATACTGAGAAATTCAAATATCCCGAGGGAATTACATACAATCATCAAAGGACGAAGTCGTAGGAAGCAACTACTGTTATATAAAATCATGGTTACATACATATAAAAGCGCATTTTATTCATCCTTCTAGGACGTTAGTCTTACAAGTGCCATTAATGCCCTTCACAGTAGCGGAACACATACATCAACGCGCTGCGCGGGCGATGTGTGCATATTTGTCACACACTGCTACTACGCGAATAGCTATGAAAGTTGACTATGATATCAATTGATGAGAATTGAGCTGAGATAATGTAGTTAGGTTAGTTTTGTGGTATGAGTAGACATATCTTTTATAATAAGAAATAGTGGCTGTGGGAGACGGGTCAGATGATGTTAAGTGGAAATGTGTAGAATTACAGAAACCACACATGTGTTGCTAGTCTAAAAAATTGGCCAAGTGCGTGTCGAGCCACGCGCATGAAGGGTTCCGTAGTTTCCATCATAATATTATGCGGATAATATTATTTTCCCACACCAATAGTATTTTTAAAAGACCCATCCAACGATACCCCACAACATGGTATAAATGAGAAAAACAAATTGTGGTTGTGAAACCACAATTTTTTATATGTAAAGTTTTTTTTTTATATTTTATATGTAGAGTGATTTACATATAGGGAAGACACCCCGAAAAAAATATTTTTAAAGATTTTATCTTATAATATCTGATGAAGATAATTTGGCTTTATATCCTGTTATTCAAATATTAAATACTTTAGTCATTCTTCTATGACAGTTTTTATGCTGGCCATCTCAATAAGAACTGTAATATGTAAACTATGAACAGTAAAGCATTTTTAATCTTGATATATTGAAAGTAGGCTCATACTGTGTGCCTGGAACATTGAAAATGATTGATGAAGGACTGAAATTATTTTTATACAACGGTTCGTTTTACTTATACTTATTACTCCGATGTTCCTGGCGAAGAGAAAGCAAACGGTTCTTAAAATTAAGATAACCCGAAAAAATCACAATTTTAATTACTTCATACCGGAAATAGCCATTTTATTGAAAACCTTTTATTTATAAGCCGATTAAAAATAAGAAAATTTGCATGAATAACGAATATAATTCACCAGTCCTCGACACTATCTAGTAATACTTGCAAACTTCAACTGAATTTCAATTCAACTGTCCAAATCTTAGCTTAAGCATTGATACCCAAAAATATTGAGATGAATGGAGACCGCCGAAGAGCACTATAACTCATTCTTAACGCCGATATGACGTTGATTTAGATTAAACATTAATTTAAACCAAGTTTTGGATGTTGGCTTTAGATAAATTGCTTGAGGCTAATTTTTTGCTTATAATTTGACGAAGTAATACATTGATTAATCGGTACTTATAATTAGAAATGCCTGGATTATAATTTTGTAATATTGCTCAATGGATTTTGTTTAAAATTCATCCCCATCATCTTATCACAATAATAAGTTTTATAATACAATATAATTATAATACTACGGCGTGGTACCGTCGGTTCGTCTGTCCGTCCGTCTATCTGATTATGTATAAATGTTTCGTTCATCAATCTTTCACAATTTTTATTGTCTCTGTAATAAGAAATTAAAAAACTCAACGCAATGTGAAGAAGTCTCTCTTGTTTTTTTACATATGTATATTACCAATACCAGTAGTAGTAACGGAATCATTCAGCAGTAAATTCGACTCCCACTTGTCCGTGTTTTGTTAAAACATTATAATGGCGTTGTCGGACAGCGATATTTCAGTGTTATTACATGTTTTGCGCGAACGAGCTAATCCTGTTTAAACATAATCATTTATCAAAAGGCTTTGTGCGCACATTTCAGCACTGTATTAATTGCCGGGTTTTTGTATTAATTATTTGGTACGAGACCTCTGGATTAGTGCTATGTGTATTTAACAGGCTTAGGCTATTTAGGCTCGAGTATTTAAGTGACTGGAAGGGCTATGCTCTGTGGAGTAATTATGAAAAACTATCAACGGACTTCAAAACACAAAATACGCTGTGTTGCTACTACGATTTATAAACTAAACTACCTATTTCATTTCAGGTCATTCTAATTTAATACTGTAGCTATACTATTTTCTATCAATGTATCCATAGTAATATTTTAAATACAGAAGATTTATATGTCTGTTTGCATAGTACCTACTCGTATGTTTACGCTCAATAAACATTTCGTTGAAATCTACTTTTGACGCAATTAAGAGCAAAGCCGCGCCAAAACATTGTCTCATATACATATATGTACATATAAAGTGTTTGTTTTTACCTGTTCCTTTTATCGACTGCAATAATACTGATCCTATCGACGCTTAAAAAACACGTCACAACTCAAAAGAAGCTAACGTTTTAAAAGATCACGACAAAAGATGCAATTAACGTTACACTAGCGGTTCCCTTCCTCGTTAACTTATCTTTAAGAGAAGTCACTTAGACCACCTCCGTAGTGATATTTAATGAAGCGATTATTAAGTCTTTACACGTTTTTTTGTTAAAGAACCAACAGTTTTGTCATTAAGCGGCAACTTTCAGGAAACCTTGTAAGATAAAATTAATATTTGAATAATCTCTTTCTTTTTACTTTTTGCCTCGTTATAAAAGAAAGTTAGGAAAGGTAAAGTCAATGTAGCTTAGTGGATAGAACTTATTTTATTTATCTACTGTTAAAGACAGTCCAGAAGGTAATAACAATACAACAACTGTTCATTATACATGTCTCTATTTCCACGATTAATACAATAATCCCTTATATTATATCCCCCTATCGCTGTCTCCTCTCTTGACATTCACCACCGTTGCTAGACAGCCACTTAACACTCTAAGAATTATCGTTCAACTTTAAGCGATTCATGTTTAAAATAAATTAAAATGAATCCCTGTAGAGTATAAATTATTTCACTTAAGCAACTTAGAAGGTTATTACTTGTTCTATACAAATAACACACATCCACTCGTTACGTTCAGTGGCAGTACGTTAATGAAACAATCGCCCTTATAATAAACTGTACAGACATGGTTTTAATTAAAAAACATACAAACACTCCCTTTATTAACTTACGACACGACGACGATACGATGCTGTTTGTATTTTAATTAATGTTTCTTTATCCACAATTGTTACTTTGGTAGCGTAATTTTCATAATTTTAATAAGTATGTTAGATCGATAATCATGTCAACATTTAACTTGTTACCACAAAAAATTTCATCAATATAAAACTTTAGACAAGTTTAACTTTATAGGTAGACAAAAGTCTGAATAATTTTTAGATAAAAATTCGGTTTAAATAAATTCCGCCGAAGTTTAGTAAGACATTTCAATATAAGATATCAAATATTTCTTTCAATTACGTCTTTATATTGCTGTGACAAAATTAAACATACCGAAGCATACGGACAACGCAAGGCTGTGTTGTAGAGTATGTTTTTTTTTATAAGTTAGCTAATATTAAAATTTATTTCCACAATATTCTATAAATTCCAGATAATACCAAACTTTTCCAGATAATACAAAACCACGCACCATACTAAAAAAAACACGAAAAAAACTTTTACAATTAGTGTAATAACGATGATAAAAGAATCGCCAAGTATAAAAGTCCCCAGTGCAGTCTATTGTCTCAATAGTGAGACATTTTTAATTAAGAAAATCGGACATTGTCATTCGGAGGGCTCGTCAATCCGCCCTTTGTCTCAGATACATTAGAGGGATGAGGACTTGATGCTTAATTGTAGCCTTTTAGTTGATTAAGTCTTTGTAAACTTGTAGAAAGTTTGCAATAACTGTTTGGATCTATGGATGAGGAGTTAGGATGTTGAAAAGTTTTGTGCATTTGTGATTAAAAAGTGAGTGATTTTTTTTTTTGTGTGTATATAAATTAATTTTCAGATTGTAGGAGCGATCTTGAGTATTTATAATGATAATGAATACAATTTATTTATTTATTTATTTTGAAACAGCATCAATATAATCACAAATTACATTAAAAGGACAGAAAAATAATGTCTAGTGCAGTGTGATACGCCACTACAGGCATTTAGAACTTTCATAATAACTAAAATTATTATGACAAACACTTACGCTTACGCTCTTACATTAAATAAAAAATCTACGAAATAAAATTATAGCGAAATATGAAGACACATAAATGTATTATCTAAAAGTATGGAATAATTTAAAGTGTGTACTATCGAAAAATATCGAAAGAAGAAAAATTTCAATCAGTGGATTAGATTTAGATTAATTGAAAGTATTTTTCATTGCTTTTGATAACATATCACTTAAACATAAAGCCTATTTTTGTGTGTAGTTCCTGTGGTGACTTTCACATTTTCGAGAAAAACTACGTACGTAAGTTCCAATTCCAAAGTCCTATTTCAAGGTATAACCTATCATAGTATCAAATTTCCGTCAAATTGGCTCAGCTATTTTACTGTGTAAGAGGAACAAACGTCAAAACTTACAAACTCTCGCCTTTATAATTTTAGTAGATTTAAAAAGCAAGATAAGCAATTTGAAAAAACCGAACAAAGAATATCCCAACAACTTCAAGAAAGAAAAAAAAAGAAAAACTACTTTAAAATATACACCATTAAGCAAGGCATCACAGCGGAGGCGTTAAATTGGAAAATTCTCATACTGGCCGGCACCCATTGATTTTCTACGACAATAGCACCCGGAGCGCACTAATCTTTTCATTAAAAACCGATTATTCGCTGCACGAGCCGTTGCACTAATAGGAATAAAGAAATACAAATATATACCTACAGTTAATATCGACCTTATGTCGTTTGGTTAAGGTATGTTTTTGTAAGAGTCAATCGTAGCTATAAAATTGCATACTACCCTCAGCAATATGCCACGCGGTGCATCGCGATGTTTCGCGATGACATTTCAATTTGAATTCTTGTTGCGAATCGGGGAGATAATATTAAAAAAGTTTTATTCGAGATTTTGACACGCTTGGTGATTGCGTTTAGGTGACGTCATCAATGCCTCGCTTTGTCCTAAGACATACCTATGTATGTTAACTTATGTTGATGAACTCATGAGCCGAGATGATCTAGGCCTAGACGTCGAGGGTCCAAACCCTGGCTAGCATCGCTGAATTCCCAATAAGTATATAGCACTTACTTTACTACTTATTTTATATTGTACCATGTATACCACTTAACTTATTGGTCTTATCTCTAATAGAGAAATATATATTTATTTATGAATCAATACAACTGTTACCAAAACTAATGCTGTTAGCATTATTTCCTAAAACGTTTGTGTTAATTTTGTCAGTCGATTTATTTTTCCACTTATTTTACTACTAAAGAAGTTCGTCATTCATTTTATCGTAATAAACAAATGAACATGTGTTCATCCATACACCCTCCATATTAAATGTACATCTGTAGTTACATATATTTTTATGTATATGTTATAATAACTCAAGACGGGTGAACGCGGTCAGTGACAACCAGGGACTTGTGACGACATCTTGGAGAGTTATTATTGACACGTGTTTGGAAGGGATAGTCGAGGAGTGTTTGTCTATACTAAGAGTTTAAGAGAGAGAGAATTGGAGCCCAAGCATTCGTTCCATATGACCGTGAGGACTGCAGTTCCCGACGCGAAAAAGAGATCCCGCAGCAGAGGCGTTTCTTGAGTTAAGATTTAGTGACTATAATCTCACATAACGACCTCCTCTCACATAACGAGTTGGGTATCTATGAAGATTCTTGTTGATCCTGCATCAACAAAAAAAAAAGATAGGAACAATCAGTATATTTACTTCGTATGCCTGAGGTATAGTTAGGAAAGTATCAGTCATTCAGTATCACGTTTCAAGTACAATTATCAGGAATCAAATGTCAAAATATACTAAAACCTGTGAGTAATACACTTCCAAACAGCTAACCCAACATCTGATCTGAATGCAGAATAACTTATTTAAATAATAAAAAAATGCTTGTGTTGTGAAAAAGAGATTGAGAAATAATACAACGGAATTACGAAATCTATTCATGTGCCAAATTTTAACTGACTATTTCAAATAATAACAATCACTAACTTATTCTTCTTTGTTAGTACTTAGTCTTGCGATCTGTTACATTAACTCTCTATTTATTTTCCATCGCACAAGAAATAATACAAAAAGAAACATATAAATACACACAATTCTCGTAAAACACCACCATAACCATACAAACATAATTGTCCCAGCGCTCAACGTCAAAACAGTTGTCAAAGCTCTTGGAGCATTACTCGAAAGCGGTGAAGAACGTAATCACAGCTCCTCGACTATCCCCCAAGGTTGGGGAGAGGAGGGCTCTTCATGTAATAACTGAGGTGCAACTGTGCCCGCTCTCCCCTTTTCGTGTTTGATTTACAACTACACGTGTTTCGCGTGTTAACAATTAGACATAATCTTTATGAGTAAGTAATTAGTAAATTATTAAAGTTGGAAGTGGAACAAATGGGCTATAATTGTGAGGCTTTGTTTTTGAAGTGTGTAAATAAAAAATTAACATTAGTACACATTTTATCCGACTGCGTCAGAAAGAGGGTAATGTTTTTCGACCATATGTACTCGGGTATGTATTGTTCTAGCAATATCAAATGAAAGATTTTTAAACAACCGTTACAGATATACATGTATAATATTACAGTATTGTATTATACAAAACAATACTGTATTTTATTAATTAGGAAGTGGTCATTCGTAACACTTAGTCTAAGTATATATCTATACAGCAGATGGCTTATTCCTTCCTCAAGTCTTTAGGTGTTGTAGCGGGCCTGCTGCGAAAGCGATCCCGCAGCCTTTTCGTTTTCCGTGCTCCGGCGGCCATCGCAGGGGCTTTTAGTGGGTACAATCTCACATAACCCGACATCCCTACGAGGAGTTGGGTATCTATGAAGATTTACCCTGCGTCAACACAAAAAAAGTCTTTAGGTGTTACGGTTCCAGAGGTATCGTGATGAATATTGAGTTACGCGCCGCCGCGTTTATGTTAGCTATTCCACTTCAATGTGTCATAGAGATGTTATATGAACCGGCAAGTCTTCTATCTGAATTTTAACAAATTTCCAAGTCAAAACAAAAAATAGTATACTTGGTAAACGAGCTAACAGATCACCTCATGGTAAGTGAATACTGTCGGCCATGGACATTTGCAACACCAGAGGAGCTACAAAATGCGTTGCCGGCCTTTTAAAGAAGAGTACGCTCTTTTGAATGTCTGCAGGTCGTATCTGCTCGGAAATACCGCACGCGGCAACTCATTCCACAATTATATTCCGCAGTTCCAAAATAAGTATACTTTGCTTCTTTTGTTTATTCACGTCAAAATAAAATTTAAATTTCCTTAGTAAAGTCACGGGTAACAGCTAGTGCTAAGCTAAAGCTGCTCAGTTTACACACAAGCTCCAACATTGTCTAATGGAGAGCTTGCGATGGGTTTCGATGAACTAAATTAGTGGATATTCTAAATAACGGTACGAGTTACTAGCTTGAAGCGAGAAATACTAGAAATAATATTATTTTCTCTTTCTTATTTAATCTTTTTCCGTCTTTTTTCATTGTTCTTAATAATAATAAATTACGTTAATTAACCAAACAAATGGTTTTTGTGCTAAACACATAATTATAAAACTAAGGCCATACGAAAAATTGTGAACATTGGTACTTATTGCAAGCAAGCCAAATCTATAGAACAGTTTCCTTTGAATAAAAATGCTATATAGAGCCATGCTGCTAGCGCCATGGAAATAATATTTTTAATGGAAAATTCATATAAATAATTGCAGTATTATGATTAATATATTTTCATCATATTTATGGTGCATACTTTGTTTTGAATTTTGAATTTTGAATCAAATTTTGAATTATGATCGTAATTCAAAATTTGAATCACGGTCTCTAAGACCCGAAGTCTGTAAGAAAATTTTGACCAAATGTGAACACCAATCCTAATTATTTTATCACTAACTTGTCCACACAACAACAAAGCTAAGTTAACTAACACAAGGCAACCCGTATCCGCTTATGACTTAAACCGGTTAACTTATTAAGTTACGTTCAAGCACCAACTAGCCGCTTAAGTCACAAGTTGCCCGGTCAACTTGAACTGCGACTGTTTCACACCGGTCTTAGTAAACCAGTTAAACATTGAGCTTATCGTTAACACGAATAATTACAAGACTTTCGGCGTTTAAGAGTTTTGTTTGTTTTTGCGAAAATTAAATAAAAACATTTAAGAGCTATGAGACTTTAGGTTTTTGATTCTTTCGTTATTTCATTTTGATTAAATTAAAGGACAATGCCAAGATTTCATAGTGAGTTGGCCAAAGATGAAGAAGAATCGACATAGATGAATCATACGGCATTAAAATTTATAAAAAAATAGAGTTAGATAGACCAAATACTTTATTTATTAAAAGTTCTCCAAAAAAAGTTATATTTTTACGAAATATCACTTACGCGTGACGTCACTGGGATGACATCTGGGTTATTACATTAAATACACCCATACAGACATAGTAAAATAGTTCAATCGATGCGATATATTTAAATATCTATTATATAAATCTATAATATCCTCAATAAAGCACTGATTTATAGT